>CAUHTR010005229.1:0-29779 GCA_959609185.1 Schmidtea polychroa | reverse complement strand
NTTTATTTTTTCATTTTTTTTATTTTTTTATTTTTTTTATAACACCAAGCTTCGAGACCAGCAAGATTCGAGTCCAGCACATGTTGCATTCGCAAGCCTCGAGACCTGCGTTCCTCCAAGTAGTGGGGATATTACCCTAATGGACGCAGGCCGATATACGTTTTTCATATCTTTATCGATGTTTTTTTACAGTTTTGCGGGCTTAAACGCATATGTTTTTAAATCTTGCAAAATGAGGAAAATAAAAAATGTGCGTTTTTAAGGGCTTTTTGTGTTTTTTTGTGCGTTTTTAGGGGCAAAATGGCTATAAAACATGAAAACAGTGGGAGGCCTGTGTCCATTAGGGTAATATCCCCACTACTGATGTATCAGCTGTTCATACTGATCTTATTTAATAAATTTAAAAATTTTTTGCTGTTTTCTGTATATTTTAATAATATTGTGTACTTGAAAGAGATGTACAAATAGAGTCAATATCACTTAAAAATACAAAAGCGGGTCATTTTCATTTACTTATTATTGGGTTTTATTATATTATGTTATATTTATGTTTCTTGAATTTGTTATCAATTTTATTTTTACTTGATTATCTACATTATTATATTTATATGGTGATTTTCCATTTTTAAACACACTGCAGAATTATTATTTATTTTTTTAGCATTCTGATTTCACTCAACAGTATATTAGGCTCATAAGAATGTGGAACACATCAATACTTTAAGAGCTACATTCTTCTATGGGAAACTCATGTCACTATTTAACATAACCAATGCTATCGAAACACATAACTATACAAGCAGAATGCAACGCAATACTTTTTTTATCTATGATTCTCTTGGAATTTGAACTTTTAGCAATTTTAATTACAAAATTCAAAAGCACAATAAAAATTTAGAACTTTAAAACAATTCCCACCAATCAATTATCAATCCTGTCCCAGTTTCCTTAAGACCAAATACCAACCATTCTTAGCAATTATCGTTTATAAATGAACAATAAAGCACCAAAATTTACCAACAAAATCTTTACGAGGATTTATTCATAATTAAAATAATAAATCAATAAAGAGCATTTATCGATCGGAAACAGTAAATTTCAAATAATATTTTCGATGGACATAATTACAGAATTTCTAGAAAAACGATTAAAGTAAAAAAAAATTGAAAATAATAATCAACTTTTAATTTGTCTCTCAGTGTGTTATTATTGGGAATTAGTTCCATTGTTCTGCGAGCTGTAATTTCATTTTTCACGTCGTTGAGACTACAGGAGCCTTGACTGTTCAGCAAATGTATCACGGCACTGAAAATCTTTACCAGCCGGGTAAGCAAAAGAAAAATGAATATATAAATATAATTACTTTAACGTTTTCACTGGATTCATTACTCGAAAGATAGATCGGCTGTGGTTCCAAGGCGTTCTTGAGAGATGGCCATTTTATATCGATTTTTGTTACCTTCATGTCCTGCAATATCGTTTCCATGGTTTCGATAATTTTCCTAGTTCTTGATCCATCAGTTATGCAGCTCCATTCACTAGACTTGTAAGCAGGTAAATTAACGAGCATTTCCTGCACAGGTTATTATTATTATTATTAAATGATTTTATAGATATAAAATTGTAATTTATCAACACGGAAAAGGTTATCTCACCTCTTGGAAGGTTTGGGCTAGATTTCTTATCGGCAACAAATCGGAACTGGATAATTGAAGCAACAAAAACTGTTTAATATCATTGGACGCAGATTTTGGTAATTGATCTGTTTGTTCGGTGCTTGTCGATTCTGTGGATTTTGTAGAAACACTTTCATTGTTGTTTTCTTTCTCTGAGAGTTCACCGTTGACTTCTGTTTTAATATTGGAATAAGTTTCTTCGCCTGGAATGTATTCTCTATCAGGAGATTCTCGGAGAGACAGGCATGGTTCACCTTTTATGTGGGTGAAATCGTTATTCATGGCAACTGATTCCGGTACTGATAAATGTTCATTAATGTTAACAAAACTTTCGGAACCCTGTGTAATAGGCAATTTGGTATTGAGCTTATTTACAGCTGTTGTTATTTTTGAATTGCAATTTTCCATTGATTCTGTTCCACTGCTGTCTTGACGCAATCTTTTATAGGGTATTTTTGGCGGTGAAATATCACCAGTGCGTTTCTTTCCCGGGCTGGGACAATGAGTATCTTGTGAGTTAGATGAGTTTGTTCTACATCGTTTGCTGATATGGTCAATTCTTAATTTCAAACAGACTTCTTTGACTTTTTTGTCCATTATTTCAATTTGGTGCTGATTAAATACGCTATTTTTTGTTATAAAATCATAATCGTGTTCTGCAAATTTCCAAGGACCATTTTTTGAATCACTCAGTCTTTCAGATAAGTCAGTAAGAAGTTTAGTGATTTTTGCTGAGGGCATCTAATTATGATATTAGGTATTATTTCGGATATTATTTCTCTTACTGATGTAATCGACTTTATAGCAGTCGTGCTGATGGCTTCTCCGCTGTAGAAGAGTGATAACTAAAATATCATGCTTTATAATCATTTATAATGTTGAACCAACTCGAATTTTTCAATTTTTTGTTTTGTAGTTTCATCAAATATTTTTAATTTTTTTTATTATGTTATTATTTGTAAAAAACAGAGATGGGAATGAGTAAAATATTATATTCATTATTCCATACTGTACATGAAATATAACATAACAGGCATATTTTTGTTGTTTTTCTTTTTATTTATCTGATAAGCGTTGTAATTTAAAATATAAAGATTTTTAATATTCGATTAATTTAATTTAAAAATGTTGAAATAAATATTTAATTAGTAAAAAATTGTAATAATTTAAAAAAACTGGCATATTTTAAAATTACCTCAAGAAAAAATATTTTTATATGCCAATCGATGCGAAGATAATCCACGTAAATCAGAAATCCGCGTAGGGAAATAAATGGCTATATCGAGGTAAAAAAGAAAAAAAAACTAAAATACGCCCTATTCCAGCACAGAAAGTACTCTAACAAAGTTTTTAATACTCAAAAAATCATAAGGATTACATAAGGATTTTATTGGATTGAATAGAGATTGGAACAAAATAATATTAGTCTACAAGTAAATTATATCGTAATAAACATCTAATTTGTGAATGAAGAGAAACGAATAGCGAAGAAAGTTTGAAATTAAAAATGGAAATATCTTAACGATTGCCACAAACAAACATCGAACTTCTTAAGAAGCTTCAAGGTGAAAACACAGATGCTGAATGGGAACAGTGATTAGATAAGAACGTATATGTTATTGCAAACCACTTCACCTAGCATTAATATACGGTGAATATTTTACAGCTGGAAATCCATGATAATTTGAAATAAACTGATTTTATAAGTAAATTGCGTAAAGTTGCTGTAGCTGCTTGTCCGCAAAGATTTGTCTTAAAAAACACTACTGAAGAGTAACTAGATTGACAGTTTTGATCGAGGATCAGACGTTTTTTACAATTAAAAAAAACAAATCTTGAAAAAAATATCTGACATCTGGATAATTCGTTAAAGAATTGAAAAATCTTACAAATTGGTAGTTTCATCACTGATGGAATTAATCAGCTTATAGAACGCAGAAAAACTCTATATAATAATATCATATTAGCAGCAATTTATTTTGATCCAAATTACATAATTTTGATAGCAAGGAATCATGGAACAATCGGAAAAGCAGCGACATTTGATTCAAGTACAAAAAACCGCGGATTAGAAAATCAACCAGACTGACACACACACACACCAGCTTCTACTACAAGTTCAGAATTTGATTACTGTGACAAAATAAAAAAGAAAAAAATGTGAAAGGAGAAATAAAGAGGCTGCAGTTTTTGGCAACAACCATTTACGAGACATTCCACCTTAATTTCAATCAATCTAACTTCGGTAGTAGTTGGTAGGTAAAATTTTATAATGACTTCCACTAATAGTTCAAGATGCAATTTTTTATGTCACTGTCTACAACCTACTGATGGAAGATTCGAGTAAGTCCATTCTGTTTTTAAGAACTAACAATGTAAAAAATTAAATATACAGTTTATCTTTTAGTTCTTTTACTAGGTTTTGACTATTACTCCAAAATGTATTGATTTAAATAAATATAATGACTTTTTTTGGTATTTTTTAAAATAAAATATTTATAAAAATGAATATTAAAAACCTTTCTGCTGTGATTACTTTGTTAGATAATTAATTTATTAAAGAGAATTGTGTAAAAATCAAAATATACTCACAATATAATCTCGAGCCAAACACCAATTCTCCAATGGTATTTCACTATCTGATTCGGTAAATTTGTAAAGTATTTCACTGGCAAAAAATATTGAAATGTTGTAAAAAAGAATTTCAACAAAATACCTTTTGATTACAAAATGACCCCGGATTAAAAGTGCAATTGTCGGGAGATAATTTAGAACAAGTTTCTCTGAAATCTGACTTCTTTCCACCATTTGACGCTTTTTAATCGACTCCATCAATTTTGAAAATGAAATTACATTGCCTAGAATGTTATGAGATAATCGATTTTCTTTGATTAAAAATTTACATACAATCGAGAAAAATGTGTAAAATTTCCGACTCCATTGATGAAACCGAATTGGATCTTTTTACAATACTTTTAACAGTGGATGTTTTGCTAGGTTATCTACAATTACAGAGATTCGGAAATTGAAAATCATTACTTTGGATTTATATCATAGATAGATTTTCGATTCTCCGATCTTACCGGCTCATCCAAACCACTCAATTCTTCTCGTTCGTAACATAACAAAAGTGACTCCTGACGTTCTGTCATGTTATTCTAATATTACATTATTATTTTGTTTATAAAAATTAATGAAAGAATTTAATTTAAAGGGATTCGTTAAAAACAATTAATTGATTATTTTATTTGTAGACTGAATTTTAACTTCTATTTAATTAGCCATTGTGTTGAGAACTCGATCGTTTAGAATAAATTTTTAATTATAAAATTTTAATTGCATTGTAATCTTTATTTTTACTTATCATTGATTTAAATAACATTTAACAGTTTCACTATGTAAGTGACCAGGGTGACCATGCATTTATTTTATTGTATTTGGAAGGTTTATCGCATAGAAAAATCATATTGATAACAGTGGTACGGGAGCGTTTGTGAGTCATGTAACGATTTGAGGATGGTGGTCTGATAGATTGTTAGTGTTACAAGAAGTTTATATTTAATGATTTTTCATAAAATGTGACTTAATTTCACAAAAACAATATCGAAATTTTCCACAAATTCCATACATGTAACGAAAAAATTATTGTCAGATGAATTTTAGGATAGCTGAGTAATTTTTACGTACGTTTAATGTAATCATTTATTACATTTGAATCAAATTCTTCTAAAATTTTTTCTTTATTTTCCTATATTATACTATTTTATACCCTTTAATATCCTTTAATTTTAGTGGAGAATTGAACGAGCATATAATGAATGCTAACCAATGACAATTTAACAGTCTTTGAACAATGAAAATTCATCTTTGATACAATCATTTTGATTAGAAGGGAAATTTTTTCAATATAATACGGATTAATGCACTAATTCTCTGCCAACTGTTATATATGCTGGTGACACCATTAAGAGTTGAAATTGGATAGTTTTAGAAAATTCATTCGTATTAATTCAATTTTCATCTGGATTTCCTTACAGAAATGAAAACAATAATCTAGTTTTTAATTCGTATAAAAAATCTAATTGATAATTTATCCTAGTGAATTATTTTAATGTTAAAATTTAGTTCCTTTATTGATTAGCTTATTTATAGTAATAGAAAAAATGTAATAAATGCTTATTAAAAATTTAGTAAAATAATTAAAAATAATATTCGTATTGCAATGTTTTATTTTATTTGAATCTAACTTAAATATATTTAAATTACATTAGATGGCTTTAGAACGACAGGAATCCATGGTTGTTTAATTTTTTCATTATCATTGAGAAATTTAAATTTCCCATCATTAGGCACTTCACGAAATGTTTCGAAACTTTTTTTGCATTCGGAAAAATTGCTATAATCACCTTTTGATTTATCTTTCTTATCTATAAATATCAAAATATTAATTATATCATCGCAAATGATAGATTTATTACATTCTGGTTGTATATCATTATTTATATATGTGTTCAAAATCGGTCGTATCAGAGGGACAAAGTGAGCTTCGCCTGAACATAATTATACTATTATTATTATGATTTTGAAAAGACAAACTTCCTGTGAAATATACTACATAATAGTTTCTAGATTTATTCAAGTCATCAACTTCCGTTACCATTTGTGTCTTACTAAAGTTAGATTAAAAAGCTTCAGTAATTTTAAAAACTAGTACGTATTTTCAAAAGAAGGTTTAAGATTATTTTCATAACCTTTGTGTTCCACAATCATTTGCAAGCTTGGTATTTTATGTTTATATTTTGCACTAATAATTTTACAGGCTTCATAATTATTTATTCTAGAATGCTATAATAACGATATGAATAAAAGATCTATCACAAAATTTACATTTAATAGTTGAATATTGTTACTAGAGTCATTTCGAATAAAGCAATCGAACTGAAAAAATAATAACAATTTAAAATTTTAAAAATACATTACTTCAGCAACCAATTCTTTCATAGTTAATTTTGTAATAAAATTGAATTTTAAAACAAAATTATATTTTAATAGTTTAACACGTTAACTTTTATATTGTTTTTTTATATTTAGAAATTGAAAAAGTGACAGAAAAATATTTTTATAAACAAACACAGCACATGGTAAAAATTACAGGTAAACTTTAGATACGTAAAAATCTTTTAATGAATAAAAGTGATTAACGTATAGTTAACATATCATTATTTCCAATTTATCAAAAAAACATCGTAAAAATTTTTTGAACTAGACTTGGACTAATTATAATTAATTTAAATTTCTTACAGTATTTCGGATATTTCTTTTGAAACTCTGCCTTTTTGTGAAAGTGAAATTTATTCGGTCTCTATTCGGTGTAGGCTTTTATCAACTCCCCTCCCCTCGAAATTGCGAATAATTATTTCATTTGACCACTAAATGCCTGTAGATAGCGATTTTGGTACTGCAATTTAGTGGGTAGCTGTCAGTAAAAGGTGAGCTCTAAACATAAGAACTGCTGGTGGTTTACTAGTTGGGAAACTCTTTTAATTTTAGAAACTTATTTACTCACGTCTTTCGATTTATTTGCGTCGCCTAGCATTCACACATAGTTATTTTAATTGACCGCTAAATACCCGTCACAAAAGACTTTAGTAATGCTCTTTAGCGAGGAGGGCTGTCAGCAAATGATGAGTCTAACACAGGGACTGCTAATGCCTTGACGAGCTGCTGGGTTCATGGGCTACCGTAGATGTTGTGCCATAATTTTTTCTATCCCTTCGTCGTTTCGTGTTTAATCCAACTCTTTAGTATATGTCAGCTACCATGAACCATTATGAAGTGAACTGTAAGACTGTTTTGTCGAAATGTGAAGTTTGGGACACAGCAGGTCAAGAAAGATATCGTAGATATCCTAACCACTATTAAAGGTAACAACGAAAATTTAAAAGGATGAAATCAAGCCGTATTCATTTCACGTCTATATCAAAGACAAATTTACTAAGCCATAAGAATGTTCAATTTTTAAGGCCAATTTACCAATCCAACACTTAATTGGTGTTTGACAGCTATTATTCTACTTTAGTTTCAAGAATTTATTGTTTAACAGATTATCAACTGTATTTTTTTACAAGTTATTTGTTTAAAGTAATTTTCGAAAAATGTAAATGGTGTAAAGCACAAATTTTAATTTATATGCTAAATACTGTTAAATAATTTATTTGAATCTCAACTATTTAATTTTTATTTTTTGTTAAATTATTTTTATATATAAAAAATTATCATGATAAATTATTTAGAATTTACTAAAAATCTCTGTTTAGAATGTGGGAAGGTTTTATTAAAGAATGTTTTGCAAAAGAAAAATTTATTCAAGCCAAATCTATTTTAGATTTTATTACAGATTATGATTTTATGGTTGAGTCATTTGCTGAAAGAAAAATTTCTCAAATATATCCATAAAATTGAAGGCTTATTAAAATAGTGCCAAAATAAATTGTGTAAATCTCCTGAAAGATTGAAAAAAGAACCATCACAATATCTTATGTTAGAACTTTGCGGAAAACCATATTGCAAGAATTTGAACATGTGAGGTTGTGATTAGCTTTTTCTGTTCCCTTTTATGGATTTAATACTCTTATAAAAATGTATTAGATCTCTACTTTTCCCACAATAGTTCGGAAAAAATATCTTGTGGCTGGCAAAATTGAAAAAAACCCAAAATAGAAGCTTGAAATAGGGGCATTTGTCGGGGAATTCGATCAGGAATACATAAACCATCCCCTCCGCCTGTGAGTTTAAGATTGTCAATACTGGAGGTTATAATCAAAATAAAACATGCTGAATTACTATTTGTTGTCACTATGCGTGACCATTTATCGGTGTCCGAGCTCATAGTTGCATTGAACCAGAAAACGAACTACAATTTAGCATTTCGACGAGTTGCAAAATATGCGTCTATCGTTTACGCTTTAGTAAGCCAGTAAATTACATTTTAGTGGTCTCAGCAAATTTATCTGTAAATGGTAAATTTTGATTATTGTTTTTTCTATTTACAATTTAAATTTTTTAGAAAAAATGATACAGATTCTGATTAGGAAAATAGGGAGTTATATCCGAATATTTTAAATGATATTCAGAATATGATATCCAATTTTAAAGGAACCAATGAATATTTATTAATATTTCGTGAATCATTGGTGACTTTAGAAACTATTGGCAATTGATCAAAGAATCTGTCAATGAGATCCATAGAGTTAGATGAGACTTTGGAAATGTCACCGTTTCGTTCTTTTTGTTCAGGAAGAAATGCTGAATGGAATAAATGAATTATTTTCCCTTTTTAACTTCATTTATTACCAGGTTCTTTTTGTAAACTGTGACTATTCAATGCGCTTGTAGTCGTTAAACTATCTTTTAAACTTTTATCACAAATCATTTTATTATAGTTATCAGAGGAATCTGCAAATTCTACATTTTCCTCTTTAATTTTTACATTTGAATTTGGAACTTGATCTATTGACTCTGAAGTATCCATAGTTGATTCATCATATACTACACCAATTTCCAACTTAGTTCCCATACAGTCATTAAAATTTAAAGCGATAAATTTGGAAAAGTCAATCATATTACAATTTTCTTCTTCATTACCTAAAACGAATTATTCGATGTTGAAATATACAATAGCATATTATCATTTGATTGGCATAGATTACTTACAATATTTATTGAAAACCAAATTAAAGAAATAACTTACCAAAAATTTCAATCACAGATTTCTAAATTAAATAAAAAAAATTATACGAAATATCTTTAAAATTAAAAAACTTTTTTATAAGATTCTAATAAATTGGCATTTAATTTAATAATTTCCATTTCAGATAACCAAATTGCAGAATCTGTATTATTCATTTTAACATGATATTCATAATAGTTAGACTATTGAAAAAAAATTAAATTTTGTAAAGAAAATTTTTATCAATACTTTATTTGCACTAATACGATGCGATATAATCTTTTCAATATAAGACTCGCCTTTTCTATTTAATATTTGAGTCATTTTAAATTATTTTTATTTGAGTTAAATATTATTAAAACGAAAACGAATTTTTAAAATACTTGATAACTAATTAATTTTTTTATTCTTCATTTTGTAAAATATGCGTCACTTATTTCCAAATTTTTTAAGTAAAATGAAATTAGTTTTCAAAAGAAATTTTAAAATGATTTATATTTTTATTCAAAATCTATTTTTGATGAAACACTGTCTGGTGTCTAAATGGTTTTACCATAATCTATCGTTAACTCCCGTTATTCCTCCCATTAGATTACAAGATCATTCCCTCAAATGTGCTAATAGATTGAAAGATAGTAGTGATTATGAGAGGTTGTTGCAACTGATTTATAATTTCTGATTACTGCTGTAGTTCAATCTGTTGATGTTAACAAACTTTTAAATCAATATGGTGCAAGAATTGCTAAGAGATTTTGTTAAACGCCGTATGACTATTGCAATCCGACTAGGTACCATGCTACGACTGTGTTGGAGATGTACAAAGTGTTGGGCTAAAATTTTGAAGTGGAAAAAACTGGATTAAATAGGGAAACGAACCTTGAAAAATAAACGAAATAAGATAAAAAATAAATTACCACCAAATCTCAGCAGTAAATAGAGAGAAAACAATAAAAACCAATAAAAGAAATAGGAATAAGCAACCAAAATAAAAAAAATCCAATAAACCCCCTAAGATTTGGAAATAAAACAAAAGGGAAATGATTTAAGGCACACAGTGGATAAAGTAGAAATAGAATAAGCAAAAAAGTGAGAAAAATAAACGAGAAATTAAAGAAATAAATAAAACAATAAAACCATCTTTAAGTCTAATTAAAACAAAAAGTTATATTACAATAAAGTAACAATAAATCCGCAGGAAAAATAGGAAAAAATAATAAAAATAAGAAAATAAATAAAATAATAATAAGAAATAAGTTAAGTCATTAAAATCTAATATATTATAATAAAAAACATAAAAATAATAATAACTAACGAAATTACAACCAAGTCGTGTCCTGATTGGACGAAAAATAATATATAAGCAACGTGGAAAAGTAGAAGATCACCACTTTTTAATCCACGATTGCAGGTAAAATTTTTAAGTTATAAACCACCACTTTTTAATCCACGATTGCAGGAACTACTTTTCAAAATACTCTACAGATTACGGGACCTTTAACCACAGCGCATTAATTCAGAGATTTCAACATTTAAATTTAAGAAGGACTATTTAGCGACTAGCGACAAATTTATTCAAGACAAGTTCAATTTAATCCAGTTTTCGAAGCTTGAAGTATGTTGATTTATTTATGTTTATTGGTTTAATTTAGTTAATGGTTGAAAATAAAAATAAAACTCATTTCTTACAATAAATTTATTTAAATGAAAACAGCCTTTCTTCATGGTGCCGGCAACTGTATCATCTGGGAGCTGCAAGTATGATGTGGACTAGCATGAGGTATGCCAAGGTGGAGAGCATAACCACGAGGAAACTTTTCATTATGTGTATCCAGAAGATGTTGAAAAGAAATTCGATGCTTTGAGAAAATGATAATTGTTGTATGAGATGTTCGCCAAGGTCATGACAAAAGTGCGATTGTATGGAATAGATGACATCATACTTGGAGTCCAAATGATAGGGTCGCCGGGTGAAATTTTATTTATTTATTTGCTTATTTTTATTATTTTATCATCATAAATTGCGCACAAATTATTGATTTACTGAGAATGAGTCGAATGGTCCCTCATGACAGTGCAAGAACGGCGGCAGAGATGAATGCCTTCTTGGGTGTGTCATGAGGGGTGAGGAGACTCCGCAGGTTGAAATCCAGTTGGGAAGTGGAATTTCTCACACCGAGCGCGATCATTCATAGGGTATCTTCGTTTTCATGCAGTCACGCCGAGATTTCGATAGTGGAGAAGATAATACAAATTCCAAAAATGAGGACATTTCAGATTTAGATCAGTAGTTCTTTACCATCGAAAGATTTCTTTCCGTCGAGCACCGGCAGTTGTCTGAGTTGAGATGAGTAATGAATTGTTAGAGTTTTCCCGAAATAGATTGCGTTAAGAAGCATCATCACAGTATCGTCGGTAGAGGATTTAGAGTTGAGATTGATTTCCTCTTATACATCATAAATGAATCGTCGGACATCAATTATTCAGGTCGTTTCTTTCGTAAAATTAACGAGATTTCCTGCTAGTACTTGCAAATTGAATTCTGAGGATGTGCACTGCCAGGGCATTTGCGAATAGATCCATTAGTGGACTTTACTCAACTCGAGTTTGACGTGATTATCAGATAACGCTTGGCTTGACATCGATAACGGCTCGCCCTAAAATAGGAAAGTAAACATTTTTTTTGATAGTGAGATGAAGTACTTGTCATGAGCTCGCGCGAAACCGTCAATAGCGATAGGACAACCATCAGCTTGTTCCGCAGTCAGATAAATTTTCGACATAGTAGATCGGCCCAATAATCTGGTAAAGACTCTAGTGTATCGATTGTGGGAGGCCGTCGAGCAAATGAGTCGACCGTTCTTATCAGGAGTCAACATCATGCGGAAAATCTGAAAATAGAATTAATTTTATCTGCTAAAACCATGAGTAATCTACACAATCAAGTTTCTTGAGGTTCTGGGAAACACCAACGGTAATTCTGACTTATCTGAAACATCCGCTTGAGTAACATTATTCGACATACTTTCTGATCTGCATGGTACACCAGAGTTGACATTCCGGTTGAACATGATCGGTCTGATGCGAGACAGCTTGGGTATTTCTTCATTGCTTGCGTGTCAGGGTCGAAATAACCTTGATACCTCTCTAATTTAGCTTCGTAACTTTCTATTACGACCACTCCACTAACCAGTTGTCCGTTCAGGGTGTATGTTCCTGTCTCACATGTTCCGTCTCCTTTATTATCTATCCAATTTGGTTCCAACTTTTGCTGCTCCCAATCCCATCGAGCTTCACTTTCAATCCACACCTTTTTCCATGGTATCAGTTTGCAATCTTTGTCATTGAATGCTGCTAGTATTAGTTTATCATCTTTTAGCCAATGGTTATAAATATCTATTATTCGATCCATCTTTGCTCTCATTCCCCATTGGAATCTCTTGATTTGTTGATCAGTTTTGGTGGCGTTTTTGTGTCCACAAGATGGTTCGTCCATCGCGATTATATTGATGACGGCTCCATCTTCCCAGATTCCTAGTTCGTAAATTACAGTTCGGTCTCCTTTTTCTAACATGTGCCGGTTGTACATTATTATCACATCTTCGATCATTCCATCCTCACTATTTTCTCGAGCCTTTTGGATGATCTCTTGATCTATGATTCGCACTAACTCGTCCACTTGGCAATCGGGGTTAACTTCTATTATTTGTTTCTCTTCATTTGGCAACTTCACCTTTATTTTTATCGTTTCTTGTTCGCATTTGGTTCTCTCATATTCTCCGTATTTTGATATTAATTCTGTCGCTCGTTTACCTTCGAATCTCATAATTTCCGTATCTCGTACATCTTTGACAAATTGTTTCATTAGTTGTGGCCATCTTTCTCTTAGTCTATTAATATATTTCCTTGCCTGATCGATAGCTTATTTGACCAATATTATTTGGTTTTCTTTCATTATTTTTCGTTCGATCTTTTCCAATTCTGGTTCCACTTCATTGTTAAATACTTGTTGGATTTTCTTGAACATTTCTGCCACTGATTCGTCATCTCTGGTTTTCTCTAAGGTTACGATGTTAGATTCGTTTGGCCATATCATTGCATCCACCAAATGTATGCCCATTTTAACTTTGTAACCATCGACATATAATGGTTTATTTTTATGACTCGTTCCCATTTTTTCCTGTACCCAGTTGTACAGTTCATCGGTATTTGTTCCTGTTAATTCAATAGTCTGTATCTGAATCTCGGGGTGTTGAATACTTACTTGATATTGATCTGGGTCTGCTTCCTTTAGTTTCTCTTTATATTTTGTTGCTAAATCTTTCCATGCTGCCGTTATTATACCTCCTTCACACTGGTATACTTGAGTTATAAGTTTTAAGCATTTTCTGTATGTTAACTCGTTGATGTAGCTCTCATTGCGCTCTATTTCTGTTACTGTGTCAAAAATTTCCTCGAATATCTCCTCATCATCTTTTTCTATCGTTGATTTTATGTCATCCTTTTCACTGTCATCACTACTTTGAGGTGTTTCACTGTTTGGAGGTGTTTTCGGTTCGTTATTTTCCTCACTTGACTGAAATAATTCACCTCCCAGGCTACTCACCTCACTTTTCTCGTCTTCCTGATCCGTCTGGTCACTCCGCATTTGTCTCAGCATGTTTATATTAGCTTTGGTATGTGGTTCTTTCTTTTCGAACCACTCATTTTTCCTGAACCAATGCTCTTTCACTTTTTCTTTTATTTGTTCCTCAGTTAATGTAGGGTTTTCGTTTTTGATTCTGTCTTCGATTTTTTGTAGTAGTACCCTCTGAATTCGATTTTTTGTAACTATCTCATTGCTTTTTGATTCGTCTTTACTCTCATCTCTTTTTTGTCTCCTTTCTTTCTCCTCTTGGGTAAATTCTTTAATCAATTGTATTTTCTCCTCACTGCTTAATTCTGTCCGTTGATCAATCTCATTTTCTTTTGTCGTTTTTATCTCCTCGTTTATTATCGGATCACTCCCTTCGTTGTTAACACACTGCTCCGCAGTGTGCGATTCCTCTTTATTTGTTAATCTCATCATATTTATTCTTCCGGGATTCGCTTCCCGTTGTTTCCATCTTTCTTGGAATTTCTCTGATTCCTCGTTTTGTAATCTTTGCCATTCGATTCGTTGTTGATCTTGTTGTTGCTTACTTGGTTGTTCCGGATTTCCTCGGTGCTCTGCATCATGTTGATTCGGTTGTTGTTGGTTATTAGTCGGTATTCGCTGGATCATATCTTTTAATTGTTCGATTTCCTGCATGAGGTTGATTTGTGTGTTCTGAACTGGATTGTTTGATCTTGGTTGATTTGGTTTGGCTCTCATCGTGCATTCTCTTGCCATGTGTCCAGGCTGATTACAATTGTAACAGGTTCTGGTTCCTTCTCTGCCCATAGCCATCATGGGTCCTCTGCAGACATTTTACGTGTGGCCTCTTCTCCCACACTTTTGACACATCCTTGCTCTATAACATTCATTGCTCCAATGCCCTGATCGTTGACATATGTTGCACGTTCGATTGTTAATGTCGTTGTTCCTGAAATTATTAGTAAAATTTTGAATATTACCTCCATTGTCTTGGTTTCTTGTTTGTGGAGTTTTGAACAACTGTTGCGATCCTGGGATGAATTGATTTGCATTATTGACTTGGTTGTTTGTGGTTGTTGCTGTTGTTGCTGGAGCTGCTGGAGCTGCTGTCATTGCTGCTACTTGTATTGGTGTTAAGTAGGTTTCACATTTGTTAGCTATTTTTAGTGCTTCTTCCAGCGTCTCTGGTGCTCGGCATCCCAAGGTTGCTCGTATATCCTCTCGTTTCATTCCATCTATGAATACGGCTATTATCTTGTCTTCCGGAACTGGTTGATTTGAATCGAAGGCTTCCCTTGCTAGTCGTCTCAATTCACATGCGTATAGTGCATTGGATTCGCTATATTTCTGCTTTCGATGTAGGAAGTCTAACATTTTCCGATTTCCTTCCTTTTCGGTACCGAATGTTTTTATTAGAAACTCTTTGATCTCTTTCCACGTTCTCAATTTTGTTGCATCGCATTTCATCTCTAAATATACATCTTGGGCGCTTCCCTTTAGATATAGGGGTATTCGTTCTCGTACGGTCAGGTCTGGCCAGCGGCATATCGTAATATATACTTCGAATTCTTTTATAAACGTTTCCAACTGGTTTATATTTCCATCGAATGGCTCTCCTCGAAATTTATCTCTAAATTCCCCAATGTTGACGTGGTTTATTACCCCTGGTTCATTTGGGTTTCCGTCCGACATTAACTCTTGGCACAGTACGGTTATCTCTGTTGTCTCGGATATATTTTCCTCTTCGTCAGTTGATTCGGCGTCGCTTATTGGATCTAATTCGGTTCGTTTGAAATCGTCGCTGTTCTCAAATTTGTTCGTTAAACTGTCTGATTCAAATACTGTTTCTACTGATGCTGGTTTCTGGTATAGTTCCCTGTTTTTCTTGGCTCTTCGTATCTCCTATTTTTCCAATAAACTGAGGTTTTCTTTACTTTTTTGTCTCGTTCGGCTAGCTATACTCTCAATTTTTCCTCTTTTCAATATTCTTTGATAAATTTTCTACTTCGTTGATCGAGATTTGATGTTTTCTAATTATTGTCTCACTTTTTTCTTTAATCTTTACAATTCTCTAATTCCTCTTGAATTTGGTTTTATTGATTTCCTTGATTCTTCGCTTTTGATTGATTTCTCTATATCACTTGATTTCTATTGTTTTCTTGATTTCTTTGATTTCTTTCTGGATTGTTTGCTATATTCTAAAATAATTAACACTTCTAGTACATATCATAAATTCTCTTTATTAAACCCTTCATTTACTTTCCATTTTCCCTTTATTTTACTGCTCCTTCGCTTCAAATTTTCTAGCTTTCTTTACACTTCTCGTTATTCACCCCATTTTGATTTTAAATCGATTTTAAATTATCTATAACTCATATCAATTATCTATATAGTCGTATCAATTATCTATCCCTTTTATAATCATCATATAAATATAATATCAATCACATAAATATCAAAATAAACATATCATTAATAAATAAAATTCAATAATTCAACTACTATCTATTCGTTCGCTTTTCCCCATCCAAAAACTGGTTTCATTTTCTCTTGCGCCGGCGCTTTATCATAACTTTCCTTTACTCATTACATATTTGTCGCACTTAATCTATTTCAATTTAATCAATTTCATAATTAATCATCGATGCTTTGGTTCGCGCGATCTCTGCGTCTACATTCATTTACCATCGGCTCCCTGGCCGGTTTAATCAACTCATTTTAATCTCATGAAGTCTTTTACGACTCCTAGACGCCTGGGCTTTTACACCATTACGCCNGACATGTTCCCGTTTTCCAAATCAATTTTCATGATTCTCAGAAGTTTTCAAGAAGACCCAGAAAATCTAAAAAATCTTGATCCCAGATTTTGGATTATTCGCGAAACCTATCATCATGCTATTGCCAAATTACCAGGTTGGATTACAACAACCACAACAATCTCCCACAAGTGGTGATCAGTCACTCGACAGAAACTCCCCAACATTTGCGATGGATCCTACTACATTCTCTCATCAGGGTGATCAGGATTTCCCCATCCGGGCAAGTGTCGTAAGGACGGTTCACTTGTCATCCCCTCATTATCGTATCCCTCTATGCCAAAATAATAAAACAGGAAGAAAAGAAAATTGGAAATAGAAATCGTACTGATCTTATCGATCAGCTCATTCATACGACTATGATCAGTCCTGCATTCAATTTTGATTTTTAGTTGTTCTAATTGCTGTGTTGCTTGTCTATTTATTTAACGTATTTTGTGTCCTTTATATGTCTATGTTCATCGTATGTTTTATACCTTTCGGTTGCTATAATGGATTTTTAATATATTTTAATATTCATTTTATCATTTCGTATCCATTCACAAAAAAATTATTTGATAACATCTCCTTACGGGAGGTATATTACAATTTTCTCTCTAACGTTCGTATCACATACGTTGCATCGCTTTATATTTTCTGCACAATTCTTGCAGTAACATAAATGACCACATGGGATCGTCATTACTCGTACCTCATTGATTCTGCATCTGAAGCATTTTCTAAAATCTTTAACTTGATGTTCGATTGCTTCTTTAATTTCTTCTTCGATCGTTTCCATTTTTATCATTATCTCCTGCCATTTGATGTTAAATTTGGCATTATCTAATCGTAGATTTTGAATTTGGTAGACTCTTTTAGTGGTCAATTCTGCATTAGGCGTTGCTATTTTCATCATTACACATATTTCCTCAGCTTGCGGTCTTGGATTCAAGCTCATCTCGTCTTGGATTTTCACCAACTGGTCCGCTTTGCGATTTAGTCGTTGTAATGAATTGTGTGTTAAATTTACGAAGTTTTCGAGTTTCTTTGTAATGTAGTCGGTTGATTCCATCTAATTAAGATTTATTAATTAATGTTCTCTTTTTATTAATATTCCGCGTCATTTTCCCCCTTTATCATTTTCCCTTTAATATCCTGAATACCTTATTTTATTAGTGCACCTGGTTCAGTCCCGCAGACATGAAGAAGAAGATCCTCCAGCTTCAGGCCCAAGTCACGCAGGACCAGATGGAGATCCGCGCGTTAAAGTTACAGGTGCGCGCGCTGGAAACCAAGTGCAACGAGCAAATCATACACGAAGCCGCTATGAGACAATTCCGGCCGCTGGCCGTGGAGCTGGCAGAGATACACCCCCCGACAGCGGTGAATAGACCCAAACGAAAGGGGCTAGGGCGCAACATTGATAACCCCAACAATGATAACACAGAAACCCCACTACACTCTTCTTATACTCAAAACACAAACATCACATAGAACAAAAGGGATAAACACCTGATACAAGAAATTCACAGACTAATCAACAGCAACAATCAGCAATTATCCACAAGATACGAAACAACCACAAAAGACCTGCAACACAACCTCATACTACAACAACAACAACAATCAAATACACAAAAAACACTTACTCTATTAACCTCACAAATAACAAAAATGCAGCAAAGCTCGACCCATTACAACACATCAACCACTCCTAATATACCCTGCGACTTTGCTGAGACTCAACTATCTCCCACACCACCTGCAGAGGATTTGAATCTACCCCCACAATTCCATCAACCTGAACCCTCTGACAATGAGTCAAATGAATCTAACATTCCCCCACAATTCCATCAACCAGAAAGAATAACTGATGAATCACAACAACTCTTTTCACACACAGATGCATCGGATAGCAGCTCCGAACGAAGTGTATATGAATATGTTAAACCAAAGCATGATATGAAGCTCAATATATACAAAAATAAGCATAGTAAAAGATACAAATATAACATTAGATACAACGCTAACAAAAGATTAGACGACCTCGAGAAAACTTTGAATAAATTTATAAAACTTTTCCCAGTTGACTATATATCCAACACCATAGACTATAGCCAACCTCACAACCCCAATTCCACAAAGCTTACTTCCTCTAACACTCCCTACACAACCCATGAACCCATCATAGATAGAGAGTACCACCCTAAAGATTCCCTTATCATACCACCACGAACCAGACCCTCACCGTTTGAAGACTCTATTACCTCTTGCTATAGCATACCGGATAGGGACCTCTCTCTTGTTACCCACAAACCCGGCAGCAACCTACTCCTTACCAACATCATCATAACAAACAATGTTGACCTAGACATCTCCCCAAACCCACCTATGATCAATTCCACACCTCTACACGACATAGACGACGTCGTACTATCAGATAGCACAAATAATTCCATTAATACTATCTCCTGTCTTCCACCTCCAACTGAAGGAACCACTAACAAATATACCGAACCCACTATCGAAACAGCACCCCTGATATCCAACCCTGGTAACCTAACTGACGACGAAATTAATAGATGCCACGACCTCATTACAGTAGATCACAGATAAGAGTACGAGGCAAATCAATAAAAGTTTAAACCACTAGCATCCACAAAAACACACACCTTCCTAACTCCCCCCGCCACCGTAGAGAATCCCAAAAACGACACTAAAATCAGCAAATAAAGTGAAGGACCCACAACTGATCCAGAGTTTTTTTCCATCTAAATAGTAGGGGCAAACTTAGATGCAATGCTGAGACCCCAATATGCACAGTACTATGCATACACGATAGAGCCACTTTCATAGCGCACGCAATGGAAGTACATAATGTCTACATCTGCGACGACACCGAGATTGATTGCCATCAATGTAATAAAAGTGGATAAAACCCCAGATCTACCCTCAACTTAGTTAAATACAGGGACCTTTTAACCACATTGAGCACTATAAACATGATGCCCAGGTGGACCAGAATTCCTTAAACGAGTGCAATACGAATCACACCATCAAACCGTTTCTCATGTAAATACATCAATAAAAACTGTCATAAAGGCCTTTCCACCTCCCCATCGACTCCTCCATCACAGTCATTAACGACCACATGAGAGACTAACATAGGACCTACATCTTTGATTCATACGATGATATATTGCTTTTGTGGCTCATGGATTCCTTTCCTCCAATTTAAGGCACACGTTGATCAGGCTCATCCCCCTATTAACCATATTCCTATACAAAATTCGCAACTGCAAATACGGAAACTGACACTAACCCCATTCTTTGCTTAGTGACGTAATGAAACCCATAGTCTTACTGGGAAGAAATATCCTCTGCGGATAACTTTGAAGTAATTAGGCTACCGCTCCTGATAATATCCTCTTCTCTAACGACATCGATAAGGAATGCGCATGATGGTCCCAACATACAATAAAAGATATAGATACCAGAATTCAATGAGAAAATCTACTATCTTTGTAGATCCCTTTATAGGTAACTCACTTATACAGCACAACTTTAAAACTTTCTTCAAAAACTTTCCTTCAAAGAATTCGCAGAGTGGAATGAGATAATTATGCCCAGTCCTCAGGAAAGCCTCAGGTTCTTCTTTTTCCTAGACAAAAAACGGAAATTGGCAGTAATAATTGACCCACTTATTGACGATAGCCTCAACACACACATTGACCTAGCCTCTAACCTTCTTGATACTATACTGCACCTACAAAATATTGTATTGCCTATATCTTTCTCTTTATCAAACATCTGAATACCCAGATGCTACTCACCCTCTGATTCTGCGATATATGTGACTCATCTCATCTCATGCTTAAACACCCACAATCCCTTACTATACCGAACAAAACCGAAATGACCACTGAAATCAAACGTATTATAAAACATTTATTGAAGACAGATCTGACACGAGTGACATTAAAAAATACAAAGCCTTTTTAATTAATTTAACTGAGCTGCTTACACAGAACCTAATAGATGCCCAATCTGCCCTACTTGAGATAGAAAAGATAAATGGCAAAATAACCCTCATAAATACCAAATTCCAAGCCAGCAGATGCCACCCACAAAAAAATAAAAATGAGAGGGAACTCATATCTGTTAAAAGATTCCGTTTAAAATAAAACCTAAAGATGAAATACTTAAGATAATAAAGATACACAAAGTATACACAGGCCTACTATGAATAATATCCTTAATTGTTTAGTGGCAAAAGCTCACCAACGTCCAACTTGCTAGGTCTCTCCTTCCAACCCCACATAGAGAATTGCTCCTCCGCCCATACCACTCTTGAAGATATTCGGCTGACCATAATTCGCTTGACAGTACTGCACTGGAATTGATAAAAATTACTCTGTCTGACTGGAAACGATAAGCCGGACCTTACACTAGTTCAGGCCATCTCTAATAGCATTCTTGAATCTCCCTATGTCCTGTAAGCTGGAAAACCTTTAGAACTAAACTGATTTAAAAAACGGCAAAATGAATCTAGTCATGAAGCAGGTCCTGGAGACCTATATCGGTAATGAACACAGCCTACCGCATATTCTCTTCTCTCCCTAAATAATCGTATCCTCAGTGGATTAGGAAGGCCACCTGATATCCTCTAACCAGAAAGCCATAGGTGCACCCGATGGCTGTGCCGAACATAATGTAGTCCTACACTTGATTAAAGATTACTCATATAGGAACAGCAGTGAACTTCATATCATATGCTAGACATCACCGACGCCTCGGTCAAGATCCATTCCCCATGATCTTATATGGCACTCACTTACCCAAATGGGACTACATGATTAAAACTATAAATCTTATCAAAGACATGTACTCTAATGTCCGCACAATCTTTGAATGTGAAGGAGAAAAATCACATCATACCATCCATAAGGGGGTTAAAAAACAAGGATGCCCCCTCTCCATGACCCTCTTCTGCCTATGTATGACTTTTATACTTAAACGCATCTTGATTAACCACCCCCTTCTTCCTCCATGAACATAATATAGGTATCTTTAGCCTATGCGGATGATATCGCCTTATATCTAACTCCTACAAACTATCCATCTCTAATGCACTAGCCGAAACTGTGGAACTCGCCGGAAACGTCAACCTGAAATTCAAACCCTCCAAATCTGGCTACTTCTCTATAAACACCAACGGAAAACCCCCTCCAATAAAACTCTATAATGAATCAATACCATTATTGATGAGGATAACCTATATAGATATCTTGGTGTAGACTTTCTTCTAAGAATCGTCACAACATTGAGGAGCGACTTAATCTTGCGTTAAATGACACAGCTAAAATCTTCGAATCTCACCTACATCCGGCTCAAAAAATCTCCTCTTACAAAATCTTTATACACTCTAGACTTATCTTCACTCTTAGAAACTGTGTAATCAACCACATGACACTTGACTCGAAAAGGCAACAAAGAGGCAGATTACTCACCTTGGATATGACCAGAAATTAAAAGAGATCTTTCGAGTCGCAAATGGGGGACAAAATCCATGCAACTTAACAACAACTTCCTAACGCCTCCATTAAGCTAGGGGTATTGGCCTCACATCTGCCATAGATGAATACCTAATACAAAGTATAGTACATCTTATTAGGATACTCAACTCTGACGACCTAGGTTTTCGACGTATGGTTATATCTGAGCTCACAGAAGCTAGGGGAAAAGGCCTCCTAGAAGCAGCAATTGCCTGGCTAAATGGTGATATCACAAAAACAAAAACTACCCAACCTTCTCCTCTTCTCTAAGTTCAGAAAATCTTCAAATAGACTCTTACTTAAGTATGGATAACTGCCAAATAAAAATTATAGATGACATCATAAAACTCGAGGTTAAATATAAAAACAGAATAAAATTACTTTAGTAGAGATAATATCCATGAAACGTCATCTGAACTGCATTCCCTCATAGGACTATACCATGCTGAGAAATGGTTTGAACTGAAGTGTCAAGGTTTCATCTCTAAGACTATTAGCGACAGTAGCACTGCTGCGTTCTTCATTAAAACAGATACACTGACGGACCCCCAATACCTTTTCCTTATCCGCGCAAGAAATAAATCTTAAACTCAACACTCCCCGAAACGCCTTAAAAATAAAAAATCTATCCTCTGTAGGCACTGTCATGCACATCCTGAGACACAGGCACATATCTTTAATCGATGCCCAGCCAAAATTAATGCCAGACGAAATAAACACAATAATGTACTAAAATCCATTTCTGACTACTGACCTGTTTAAACTTCAAATTTGATACCGAATGCCCACCAATAGGTATTGTAACTACCCTGAGACTGACCTCTAATAAGATCTGAGAGAAACTCTAATACTCACATCCTGACATCAAAGTACCATATGATCTAAGGACAATTTCAATAGAGCTAGATCTGATAACTTCGACAAATATAAAAACCTGGCCATAGAGTTAGGTCCACCTCCATAAATGTAAGATTACTCTGCTGCCCTTGTCATAGGAACTCTTTGAACTTGGGACAACCTAAATGACTCTATCCTAAAAAAGATCGGCCTTTCTAAATCTGAAACTAAAGCCATTGCAAGATAGCATACACGGCTGCCAAATACAGAGTAGCTACCATATATATAGAGAGCACACTTATAAAGACCCATAATCCCTCTTTATCTCTTTCTTACCTTACGTCTTATGCTACCCTCTCCATACACATCATATCCTTGATAACTATTATTCCTAACACTATTGCCCTCACATGCATCATTAAAACTTTAATCCTAGTGTTAAAACTGCTGTTTTTGTTGTTGCTGTTTTTCTTATTGTTGTTGTTTTTATAGTTGTTATTATTATTACTACTACTATTATTACTATTTTATTGTTATTATATTATTATTTATATTATTCAATTATTATTATTATTATATTATTATATATTATTATTATATTATTATTATTACTATTATTATTATATTATTATTATTATTATTATTATTATTATTATTATTATATTATTATTATTATTATTATTATTATTATTATTATTATATTATTATTATATTATTATTATTATTATTATTATTGTTATTATTATTATTATTATTATTATTATTATTATTATTATTATTATTATTATATATTATTATTATTATTGTTATTATTATTATATTATTATTATTATTATTATTATTATTATTATTATTATTATTATTATTATTATTATTATTATTATTATTATTATTATTACATTGTTATTATTATTATTATTATTATTATTACTATTATTATTATTTATTATAAAATTATTAATTACAATAATTGCTTACAAAACGAACCAACAAATAAAGGGAGCAGATGTATGTGGATATATAAACCTAGAAGATACTGTCATAAAAGGTCATAATCACTGGAATAGGTCACTTGTGGGAGTTCATGTTGGGATTCCGCCTATTCGGTGGTCTTTTTATTAGCTTTTTGTCCCAAGGTTTAAAATGATAATCATCGAATGGGTCACTGTAGGAATCCTGTAGGGATTCCGCCTATTCGGATGGTCTTTTTAGTCGTTTATATTGTATTATATCTTTCGTGCCTTATTCTCCTATATATTATAATACGTATCGAATTATAACCGCTATCATTCCGCATAAGGAGTCTCTACTCCACCCATTTACCTATTCTTTACACACCAAACTGACAAAACTGATGCCAGATAGACGTCATAGAACCCATCATTTCCCGTACTGATGATGCCTACCAAACCAATAGCAGAATGACAACGACCCCATAAAGATGGAAAAAGGAAACCCATTCATCTGATTATGAAGACAAATTATACTCAATAAAAAAAAAAAAAAAAACCACCATTTCCCGTACTGATGATACCTAACACACCAACAGCAGAATGCCAACGACCCCATAAACGAATGGAAGGAAATATACTCAAATTATAAACCAATAGCACATCAATTCTGAAGATCAACAAAGAAGACCAGATGATACATATTGATTGATATATATATATATATATAATAGTATATATATATTGTATTGCAAGGCATTACCCTATTTATACAGAGCATGAATACTATAGAAGATATTCAAGGTCGAAGGAACACGTTTGTTGCGAGCGCTAAAAGCCCTCCAACACAAGGAAAGAATAAGAAGCCTTAGTAAATGAGAAAGGTCGAGAACTTCTCCCTTAAGCCTTAACCGGCCTTGTAATGAATAATAAAATTTTGATTGTTCTAAAGAAAGCCAGGTTGGCCGAACATGAACGCCAAGAGAAATCAACACTGACGTGAACGTCTGCGATGTGGCTAACCAGTTATGCCAACGATTCCTGTTAAATTTTATTAAGTTGATGTATATGTTCAAATTTTATTAATTGGTATATGAGGTATTTTGTTTTGTAATTGCTTGGAGACGGAAAATTGCGTGTGGGGGTTTGGGATAACAATTTCGGTAATGGACCTGAGTAAATCGGACACAAACCTTCTAACGATAGTCCGTGGACCCATAGAGTACTCGACAATTATAGTGCCGTTGGTGCGCTCACATTTTACGAGTACTCACCCACTTGATACAGTACCAACGTTGACTACTCAACGGGTATCAGGCGGTAAATAAGTTGTATTTTGGGGTTACCCTGGTAACAGCAAAATATTCGTCCACCTGTAACCCACCAATACTTTAAGAGCTACATTCTTCTATGGGAAACTCATGTCACATAACCAATGCTATCGAAACACTATACAAGCAGAATGCAACGCAATACTTTTTTTATCTATGATTCTCTTGGAATTTGAACTTTTAGCAATTTTAATTACAAAATTCAAAAGCACAATAAAAATTTAGAACTTTAAAACAATTCCCACCAATCTAATTATCAATCCTGTCCAGTTTCCTTAAGACCAAATACCAACCATTCTTAGCAATTATCGTTTATAAATGAACCAATAAAGCACCAAAATTTACCAACAAAATCTTTACGAGATTTATTCATAATTAAAATAATAAATCAATAAAGAGCATTTATCGATCGGAACAGTATAATGTCAAATAATATTTCGATGGACATAATACAGAATTTCTAGAAAAAACGATTAAAGTAAAAAATAGAAAATAATAATCAACTTTTAATTTGTCTCTACAGTGTGTTATTATTGGGAATTAGTTCCATTGTTTCTGCGAGCTTAATTTCATTTTTCACGTCGTGAGACTACAGGAGCCTTTGACTGTTCAGCAAATGTATCACGGCACTGAAAATCTTTACCAGCGGGTAAGCAAAAGAAAAAGGAATATATAAATATAATTACTTTAACGTTTTCACTGGATTCATTACTCGAAAGATAGATCGGCTGTGGTTCCAAGGCGTTATTGAGAGATGGCCATTTTTATATCGATTTTTGTACCTTCATGTCCTGCAATATCGTTTCCATGGTTTCGATAATTTTCCTAGTTCTTGATCCATCAGTTATGCAGCTCCATTCACTAGACTTGTAAGCAGTAAATACCGAGCATTTCCTGCAACAGGTTATTATTATTATTATTAAAATGATTTATAGATTATAAAATTGTAATTTATCAACACGGAAAAGGCTATCTCAACTTTGGAAGGTTTGGGCGAGATTTCTTATCGGCAACAATCGGAACTGGATAATTGAAGCAACAAAAACTGTTTAATATCAGGACGCAGATTTTGGTAATGATCTGTTTGTTCGGTGCTGTCGATTCTGTGGATTTTGTAGAAACACTTTCATTGTTGTTTTCTTTCTCTGAGAGTTCACCGTTGACTTCTGTTTTAATATGGAATAAGTTTCTTCGCCTGGAAATGTATTCTCTATCAGGAGATTCTCGAAGAGAAACAGGCATGGTTCACCTTTTATGTGGGTGAAATCGTTATTCATGGCAAACTGATTCGGTTGGTGATGATAAATGTTCATTAATGTTAACAAAACTTTCGGAAACCTGTGTAATAGGCAATTTGGTTATTGAGCTTATTTACAGCTGTTGTTTATTTTTGAATTGCAATTTTCCATTGATTCTGTTCCACTGCTGTCTTGACGCAATCTTTTATAGGGTATTTTTGGCGGTGAAATATTCACAGTGCGTTTCTTTCCCGGGCTGGGACAATGAGTATATTGTGAGTTAGATGAGTTTGTTCTACATCGTTTGCTGATATGGTCAATTCTTAATTTCAAACAGACTTCTTTGACTTTTTTGTCATTTATTTCAATTTGGTGCTGATTAAATACGCTATTTTTTGTTATAAAATCATAATGTGTTCTGCAAATTTCCAAGGACCACTTTTTGAATCACTCAGTCTTTCAGATAAGTCAGTAAGAAGTTTAATGATTTTTGCTGAGGCATCTAATTATGATATTAGGTATTATTTCGGTAGGATATTATTTCTCTTACTGATGTAATCGACTTTATAGCAGTCGTACTGATCGGCTTCTCCGCTGTAGAAGAGTGATAACTAAAATATCATGCTTTATAATCATTTAATCATTATAATGTTGAACCTAACTCGAATTTTTCAATTTTTTGTTTTGTAGTTTCATCACATATTTTTAATTTTTTTTATTATGTTATTATTTGTAAAAAAACAGGATGGGAATAGTAAAATATTATATTCATTATCCCATACTGTTTTATTAGGTTTGGTGAGAATTCATTGTATATTAATTTAGATTTATGTTTTTAGACAATGTTCTATTAAGTAGAGATGATGATCGATTTACTTGGTTTTGACAATGAAATCTTTACAGATAATTGGGATTGATATCAACTTTAAATTATTTTTTTATTCATTTAAGCGGAGAATGACAAAGTTGAGAAATATGGACTTAAAACATGACTAAATAAAATTGATCTTTATTGAAAGAATTTATCGTGTGATTTTATGAGTAATTAAATCGGTTGAATATCGGTAAAAATGATCATTTGAAGAAATATATTTTATTGAATGGTAAATTTAATCTTTCAATGGGACCTAGTCAGTTATATTTATTTTAAATTTCGAGTACAGTGATTAACAAAAATTTAATTATAACTGGTTTTATCAATAGTGAAATATGTATGATAATAGGAATTAAAGTTAGAAATATAGTCATTTAAGGGATTTTAAGGAATCTTATTAGTCTGAGGGGAAATATATGATCTTTTACGGGTACTTATCATTAAAATATCAATCTTTAAGGATAGAGTTATTTCAAGGAAATTTGATGCTTTTTAGATGATTTTAGTGAATTATTTGTAATAATATGGATTAAGGGTAGAAATGTAGTCATTTAGTTATCGGTTGTGAGTACTAAATATTTCATTAAAATTTCTATTAAAAATTACTTAAAAAATTTATTCCATAAAAATTTCCATTAAAAAATTTTCAATCTCAAACAACCTTCTATTATTTCAACTTTTTGTTAATAAATTTTAAAAATCTTACTTTAATTACTTTAATTTACTTATTAAAAAATTATTACTTAATTTACTTATTTTAACTTAATTTTAATTTTTACTTTGATTACTTAATTTTAAATTCGGGACAATAATTAACTTTAATTTAATTTTTTAGAACATTAATTTAGTTATTTGAGCCCATTCATTACTTAATTTTAAAATTTGGACCATTATTTACTTTAATTTAATTTTTTAGAACCATTATTTACTTTAATTGAAAAATTTGGACCATAATTTACTTTAATTTAAAAATTTGAACCTTAATTTAGTTATTTGAGCCCATTCATTACTTTAATTCAAAAATTTGGACCATAATTTACTTTAATTCAAATATTTGGACCATAATTTACTGTATTTGAAAAATTTGGACCATAATTTACTGTAATTCAAAAATTTTGACCATAATTTACTGTAATTTAATTTTTTAGAACCATTATTTACTGTAATTTAATTTTTTAGAACCATTATTTACTGTATTTGAAAAATTTGGACCATAATTAATGTAATTAATGTTTAGAACCATTATTTACTTTAATTGAAAACAATTTACCACGTTTTTAGTGTAGACCACATTTTTCTCAGGACCAAGGAGACCCACTTGAATTGACCTAGAAAAATCCATGCTTTTTTAGTGTAGACCACCTTTTTGTATTGAAAATACCCTGAGACCTTAAATTACCAGTGTTTTTTAGTGTAGACCACCTTTTTGTATTGAAAAAATTTTTTTGTATTGAAAATCCCAGGACCATCGAGACCCCCTCACTATAGTGTGAAAATTCCATGCTTTTTTAGTGGTAGTCAGATTTTTGTATTGAAAAAAAAAATTTGTATTGAAAATCCCAGGACCATCGAGACCCCCTCACTATAGTCTGAAAATTTCATGCTTTTTTATTGAGACCATCTTTTTCTATTGAAAAAAATTTTTTTGTATTGAAAATCCCAGGACCATCGAGTCCCCCTCACTATAGTCTGATAAATACTGGCCTTTTTCTATAGGGCCTATCTAAATATATTGAAAAAAATATGTGTGGTTTACGGCAGCAATTGCGTAATAAAAAGTTGCAGCAAAAAAATTACGGCAGGGGGGGGGGTCATTGCTGTCGTAAGCCACTATCTACCTACTGCGCATTAATTCAGAGATTTCAACATTTAAATTTAAGAAGGACTATTTAGCGACTAGCGACAAATTTATTCAAGACAGGTTCAATTTAATCTAATTTTCGAAGCTTGAAGTATGTTGATTTATTTATGTTTATTGGTTTAATTTAGTTAATGGTTGAAAAATAAAAATAAAACTCATTTCTTACAATAAATTTTATTTAAATGAAAACAGCCTTTCTTCATGGGTGCCGGCAACTGTATCATCTGGGAGCTGCAAGTATGATGTGGACTAACAGGAGTTATGCCAGGTGGAGAGCATAACCACGAGGAAACTTTTCATTATGTGTATCCAGAAGATGTT
>CAUHTR010005228.1:0-29760 GCA_959609185.1 Schmidtea polychroa | reverse complement strand
TCAAGGTCCAAATGACATTTTAAATTTATTAATAATTAAATTAACAATAATTTAATTATTAATAATTTAATTATTATTAATAAGAAATTAATTATTAATAATTAATTTCTATTAACAAGTTTTTTATTAATAGAAATTAAAACTACAAAAAGCAACAACCTTCCGTGGGGTAAAAAAGGTTGTTGAATATGTGGTGAAATTATAAAACATTTACCTATGGTACCAAAATTGTTTCGCTTTATCGAAAATTTTAAATAATTAAAAATTTGACCAAACATGAAAACAATTATTTGTAAATAGTTTTTACAAAAAGAATTCTTACTTGAGTTTCTGTTAAATTTAAAGTTAAGGCTAAATTAAGCCTTTCGCAAACAGATAAATATCGAGTCACTTTAAATTTATTTTCTAAAGCTACTAATTGTTCATAAGTAAATGCGGTTCTAGCTCTTCTTGGTTTGTTATTTAAGAAATTCATACTTCCTTCTTTGGTTGTAATATTCTTATTAACTCCAGATCCATGAACATCAGAATATTTATATTTTTGTAAATTTGTACAATTCAAAATGTTAGACTTTTCATTAAGAAATTCAAAGAAATTCTTCTCGCTGTCTAGTTTAATAGCGCTTGATACTAAAAATCTTCCATTATTTATAATACATATATATGCATATTTACCGAAATCTTGAGAATTTGAATAATGATCTTCTTTAAGAATATAATCAACATTAAACGGCGTTGTCATTTATGAATTTATAAAATTTTCTAACGAACAGCAATTTTTTATGCGACTGAGAAGAAATAAATTTGTAGATATTATAAATCATTTTGATTGGTCGAATCAGGCGCTTTTCTGAGATTTGTTAATAATTCCATATAAAATTAAAATTGATGAATTTGTTCATCAACTATCATTATTAAATTGAAAATAAATACAATAAAAAAGAAATTTTAGAAGTTATTAAAAGTTATTAATAGTTAAACATAATATTTTAAAATAATTGTAACTGCATCCTATCTTACTTTTTGCTCACTTATTTTTGATAACTAATTTAATATTAATTTTTAGTTAATAAAATTTGTTTATTTGTATTTAACAATTACTACGAGTATGGATTAATTATTATTATTATTATTATTATTATTATTATTATTATTATTATTATTATTATTATTATTATTATTATTATTATTATTATTATTACTATTATTATTATTATTATTACTATTATTATTATTATTATTATTATTATTACTATTATTATTATTATTATTATTATTATTATTATTATTATTATTATTACTATTATTATTATTATTATTATTATTATTATTATTATTATTATTATTATTATTATTATTATTATTATTATTATTATTATTATTATTATTATTATTATTATTATTATTATTATTATTATTATTATTATTATTATTATTTATCATGTAATAAAATATTTAAAAAATGTTCAAGATGCTCTCCTCTGATCTTTGTGTACATTGTAGGTTTGGCTGCATTAAAGGATATAAGATTGTGAAGAATAAAACGTAGGAGGTTCTGAAAATGAAAAATAACTCAAATGTATGGATGATTGTTGCAGCTGTATTTTTCTTTATTCTTACTGGCTCGCATCTTACTACTCTGGTAGTTTTCAATAGGGACATTTTTTGGATGTTTGTTTTGATTTTTTGTGTATATAGTATACAGTATTAGATTAGAGCAATAGATCCAAAACTATGTGCCGTGGTTCTGCTACAGGGGCACCACCATGAGAATATTACCTTTATTACAAATTTTAACATTTTGAGTCTCATTTTTTTAATATATAAAATTATTTCATTTCATATCTCTCAGCCATGATAAAAATTAATAACATAACATTTATAATATAAATAATAATATTAACATAGAAAGTGATCAATAAAGCTGTATTTTATTTTATATGTATTAAATGAACAAGTTTTTATTGAACTTAATAAGCAAGATAATATTGAAAATAAAGAGGATGTACCACAAACTAGTGGCAGTGGTTTGAGGAATCGCAAATATCGTAAATATTATGACAGTTATTTGGATTTTAGTTTTACATCAACAGATGACAATGATGAAGAGAGACCACTGTGTGCTTTGTGTTTAGAAGTTTTGGCAGCAGATTGTATACTTCCAAGCAAGTTAAAACGTCATTTAGAAGCCAATCATTCAAACGTTGTTGATAAATCTTACAATTTCTTTACCAGAAAGTTAAATTAATAAACAATAAAAAGGAACCTTTTCTAAGCATTTGTCAATACCAATAATGCTTTATTAGCACCATACAAGGATGCATTTAAAGTTGAGAAGTGTAAAAAAAGTTGAGTCGCCGGGAAAACTGCTACTGAACGTGCCTTAGTCTAACAATATCATCAGTCGCAGAATTCAGCGCATGGCGGAGAATCTCAATACACAATTAATTAAAAGAAAATGAGTTTATGTTGCAGCTCGGTGAGGCCACAAACAATAAGAATGTACACTTGATTTGTTATGTACGATTTTTAGATGGTAATTCGTTGTGGAGAACATTCTCTTTTGGAAAAAGTATCATTGTAAGTACAAAGACTCTAAACTTGTTCAAAATTCTGAACATATTTGTGTTTGGAAATGATTTGGAAAATGAAAATTAGTACAATGGAAAAGAAAAATTAATAAAATGATATTTGTTTTTCTTTGTTGCACCTATAATATCCCGAACAAAATTTATTAAAAATTATTAAATAGTATTTTTTAGGAGTATTCTTTATAGCAAATCTGTAGAGAATCTTAAAAATGAACAGATTTGTTGCTAGCTATAAAAGTTCTTCTAAACTAACATTTAAGGTGATTTTTAATTTAATTAAAATCTTATTAAATAGTGACTCAATATGTTTGGATGCACATATAGCTACAGTGATAAATATGTACTAAATATATGTACCAGCTGCATTATAAAAAAATTCCAAAAATTTCGAAACGAATCAATTAGGTTGAGCTTATGACCTAGATGAAGTGACATTCCAATGCAGTTACCCAAACTCATCGAGTTAAAGCCTCGAAATTTTGCAGAACTAATGGGCCAATTACCCAACACCTATTAATAAAATTTGAATATTCTATCTTTAATATATTTTGGGATTTTATTTTTATATAATGTCAGTGAACTCGACTTAGAATTATTTAGTTAGGGATAAATATCTTGAATTAGTATAACCTCATCTTCCCGCTATGCAAAAACATCTGTCGCGAAATTTCTTATAAAATAACATAAAAATAATATATTATAAAAAATTCAAATAAAAATAATATATTTATTTTAAAAATTCAAATTTAGAGTAAGGATTAAATATAATATTTAAAAAAACTCAACCTATAAAATCACAGTTGATTTATTCCTTTAAATGCGAAATTTCACAGTTTCAAATCATTTTCAAATTCATATAAATTTTTTTTCAAAATTCAAAAAGCCGTTAAAATTTCAAGTTTTAACACTGTAAACACAACTTCGATGTGTGTGTGTGACACCAAGACTTAATAAACGCCTCGTCATCGAAGATGGGCGTATTCTCCAAGTTTCAGTTTGATTGAAATGGTTTAATTAGCTCTCACAAGATTTACGTGGCAGATACATTTAATACCTGCAAAGTTAATATAAATGATTTCTTAATTAGATAATCTTGAAATTGCGTGGATATATATTATATGGATAAAATAGTTTTTTAAGTTTTTGTAATATTCTTTCTCCAGCTCGTTTTCAATAGCCTCTTTGACGTAGTCAAATCGTCTTGGAAAGGACATGGAGCTAATTCCATTTGTCCGTGATATATTTTTTCTGATGCTGCATTTAATTTTGCTAAACACGCTTTCTATTGGATTGAGGAATGGGCTATATGGTGACAGGTGTTCTATGTAATTATTTGGAGATAATGTCCACCATGAATTGAAGCATTGTCATGAATGAGACGGTATCCTGTGCCATTCAATTTTGTACTTAATTCATTAATGGAATGTTGGTATGTATCCTTTTTGTAGGATCCTACAATTAATTGGTGATGAATTGCACCTTTGACACCTATTGCTAAGAGAAATGACATGTTTTGTCCTCTGTTATTTGAAACTACGGAGTATATTCTTTCTCCTTTTTTCTTCCTCCGTAGGTTTGTGTAGTCCACTTATTGAATCCACATTCATCAATGTAAATGAGATTTTTATCTCGCCAGACTTCTTCGAGATAATGTAAGGCATAGTCCATTCGGTTTTGAAGTACTCGATCAGAGTTCCTTGCTGCCTTATATGGCATTACCTTTTTAACTGATATTAAATGATTTTTTAGAAATCGGAAAATAGCAGTTTTGGAGGCCGAGCAATTTTGTTGTAAAAGGAAAATTCGCATTTCTTCTAAAGTCGAATAAAAATTGGCTTCGACAAAATTCAACAAATTATTTCACTGTTCTTCTGAAATAATTTGTTTTCTGCCACTTCTTTTTCCTTTACTGATTTCTGCATATTTTTTATATTTATAAATTATTGAAATAATCGAATTTTTGGGGATTCCAAGTAATCTTCCAAATTCTTTGTAATTTTCCCCATTCTCAAAGGCATTAATAAGCCGAATTTTGTCATTTTCTCTAATTCTATAAAAATATTAATTTGTTAAAATAATTTATTAAAATTTACGATTTGTGATTTTTTTTCTACAAATTCAAAGTTGTCGAAGGACCTCATTCAAAATTTTGAAATTCTACCTTCACACAAAGGCAGCGTTTGACAAGAAATATCTGTTATACTGTAAAATATTTTAATGTTTTATATTTTAATGAATAAATCTTACATTTTCAGATTTTCACCTTCGCAAAAAGGCACTGCATCCTGAGAAATATCTGTAAATCTAAAGAAAGTTTATATTCTAAATTATTTTATAATTAAATTTTGCGATGTATTTTCTTCTTTTTCTCTGAAGCTCAAGGTAGAGTAATCGGAAATAGTGACAATAATAAATTTATCAATGTTTAATTTCGGGAAAAAACGCTATATTTATTTTGCATGAATTTTACATTATGTATTTTGTATTTGTATGTTTAATTATTTTTCTGTCACTTTTTCGACTCCTATAATAAATGTTAACTTTCGAAGCATTAAATTTTTACACACAGGTAAGTTTGTGTGTTCCTATATTATAAATTTATTGATTTTTTTTAGATTATAGACTATGTTAACTTTCGAAATTAGGTGTATTTATTTTGCTATGAAATGTGTTCTAACTTATTCTCATTCTGTACATTTAATAAAAATGATTGGTTTTGTAATTTTAATTTTATATTTAAATGTATAGTCCATTTTACCCTTCAAATTAATTATTCAAATTTGTGATTTTTTATTCTCAATTTGAAAATGTTTATTCCCAATTTGAAGTTGAAAAGGTATATTGAAAATAGATATTTTAAGTAAATTGCCTGTAACTTTTTAGTTAACACTAGATTTACGGAACCCGTCAATTTGACGGATTCAATCATTAAAATTAAAAATACAAGAGAAATATTATTTTTTCCAATTTTTTTATGTTGGTTATTAATGATAAAATAAATGCAAATATATCACTATCCTTTTTTGTCGCCCTTTTAGTTTAGCGGAAATGTTTCAGTAAAAATAGGTATACATTTAATGTCAGTAAATCCAGTGTTAAACAATGCGTTAAAAGAAAATAAAAATATTAAATAATAAACGAAATTTACGTTCAATGTTTAAACTTGATAAATTTATATATTTGGTTGGAACCAAATCGTTATTCATATGCCTATGGCATATATAGTGCTGTGGCAGCCAATATATACAAAACTAAATTGAAAATTTAAAAGTAAATTAAGTTGCAAAAACATAGTGAAGTACCGAAGCAAATAATAAAAAAAAATATATTTTTGATTTACCGCGCGGGTGTGAAATTAATTGTTAATATTTGTTATTCAATTTCATTCACAATGCTCAGTGTAAATAATAAAAAGATCAAAATCAACAAAAAAACAATAGGACAACTTAAAAAAATAAATTACATACTTTTCAATTTGTGATGGGTCACAAATTCTTTTGGGCAGTAATTATTATCAAAAATTCATTTGTATTATTTCTTTTTTACTATTGATTTCAGATGAATTTGCTTTGATGATAGAAACAATTTTCCATGATTACATAGCTTTAATAACTGGATGAACTTCTGAAAATTTAATTGATTGTCAAATACGCCACTTAAGACTGTAATTACAGATCAGTGGGCAGTTGTATAATTGTATCGTTGATTAGGGCAGTTAAACAGCAGATGAGGCTTGTGCATTTCTCATTTACCTGAAACTTTTCTTCTGATTATGATAGGTTAATTTTATTTCAAAGGATTGAGAAATAAATCCAGCAATTATTTAACAGTATATTACAATTCAGCAATGATTAATTGTGCTTAAGGTGATTTGAGAAAATGACTCACTGTAGAAGAAGCTGTCAAATTATCCGGTAAGAGTTTTAAATTGTAATTAATATTTTTTGGAAATGTTTATTCCAAGACTTTAGGTCATGGGCGTCCGTAGAACTTTTTACGGGGAGAAAAATTTTTAGAAATCTTATCCATGTTGTCCTGATGATTAATGAGAGGAACAAAGGCCCCGATCGCGAGCGATCTTCGTCGAAAATTTTCAATTTGGAGTTCTAGTTCGACTGGTTGTTACTAATTTACTATATTAATAATCAATCGTACTATCCAAGCTGAAAATTTACTAATTTACTAACCAAGGCAACTTATTTAATTATTCAACAATTTTTTAAATGATTTTGATAGAAATTATAACGAAATTTTTATTAAGAATTTTAAAATATATGATTATGAAAACAAATTGCTCAAAATGTTTTTGTCAATATTTTAATTGATTTAAAATAAAATAGTCAATAAAAAATAAACTGTCAGCAGGACCGAAGAGAGGGGGGAGACGGGTATTTTTATCGGAGCCCTTAGAGGTGCACTAAAAGTTTTTATCGTAACAGAAAAACTTGAAAACTACACATACAAAAATTACAACTGTTGATTTACTTCTCGGATGGTAAATCAACGTTTTTTCCGTTGATTCTGATCTTAAAGATTTTTCGATGGATTCAATGGTTTTCACCTTTGATTTATCGTTAAATGACGATTTTTAAATTTTCGTCAAATTCAAATCAACTATTTACTCTCTTAAACATCAAATCAAATATGAAAAATTCATTGATTTAAAATTTTTGTAAAGATTTATGATAACGCGTTCAATATGTCAGGAAAGTATAGTGGTTGCCAAGCAGAAATCAAAAAGATAAATCCTTTGACAGTTTTCTCACCATGTGGTGGTCACAATCTTAATTTGAGTGGTGAAGATGCTTCGAATTACTGTTCAGGAACAGTTACATTTTTTGGAACAATTCAGAAAGTGTACGCAATTTTTGCTGGAAGTCCACAAAAATGGGAAATTGTGGTGAAACACATCAGAAACACAAAAACATTCACAGTCAAAAACTCACTGGTCTGTAAAAGTTGAAAGTGTCAAACCAATAGCAACTAATATTGAAGGACTCCTTGTAGCTATTGAAGAACTTGAAGGATCTCAATTGAAACTCGAAATACGAGCTGAATTACTAGGAATCAAAGAATATTTTCGAACATTCGAATTTGTTTTGCTTTCAAATTTATGGTTGAAAGTGCTAACGCAAATTAATTATGTGCAAACTATAATCCAGGGAAGAGAAACTACATTGACAGTTGAAGCTGCAAATTTGAAAAGTCTGATAGAAGCTCTTCACAAAATTCAGGATAATTGTGAAGAAATTCTTGAAGAAGCAAGATCATATGCCGCCACTTTGAACATAGAGCCAAAATTTGAAGAAAAACGAAAAGCATGCCCAAATCCAAAATATTTTGATAAAATCGAGAGCGAATCATCAGCAGAAACAAAATTCAAAACAGAGGTGTTCAATAAAATTATAAATACAATCATGGACTCAATAGAAAAGAGATTTCAGTATACGATCGAAATTTTTGAAACATTTGAAGTTTTGTGGAATTTTAAGCTTATGGACAAATATAAAATAACTTCAAAAGCAACAGAATTACAGAAAAAATATCCAGATGATTTAAGTACTGATCTCGCTGATGAATTATAATCTTTATTATAAAAAAAAGAAAATTAACATTCAAAATAATTCTTAATATCTCAAAATATTATTAGTAACTATAATTACAAACTTAATTTTAATGAGATTTTTCTGGTTGCATATTAGATGCCAACTTTTTCATATCTGGGATAATATTTGTAGTAGATACCTTTACCCCGGCATTTAAATTTTCATTTGTAAGTCGGTTTCTTTGAATTGATTTATTCAACTCCATTATGGAAAAAGTTTGCTCACAAATATACGTACTTCCTAATAATCTTCCACAAAGCGCTGCATTTTGTAGTAAATATGGAAAGTTTTCTTTGGGAAGACATCTATAGATGTTTATTAAATCCCCTTCCTTAAATTTGGAATTCAATTCTTCGTTACACTGAATATCAATAAGCTCAAGTTGGAATTTTGATTCGGCATTTTCATGTGATGCTTCGAAAGGATTAGCAAATATGTTGAACACGAGGTCAGCACAGTCATTTCGAATCTTCCAAATAATCCACTGGCGGACTCTTTTCAATTAAAAACATTTTAATTTCTTCAATAAGGATAAGGAAACGTTGCAAAACTTTGCTTCTACTCAACAATATCATCAAGAAATTCCTTAAATTGCCTGTGATTTAACCCACGTGATCGGATGAAATTTGCTGCTTTCACAAATTTTTTCATAACATGTCAAAACCCAGATTTTTTCCAATTAAGTTTTGTTGATGTATAATGCAGTGATACTTTATTAAATCTGTATGCATTTCTTTTTCTTTCATATGTTCGAATAAAAGAGTAACCATACCGATCTTAGAACCAATCATTGAAGGAGTCACTATACCAGAAAGCTTTGATAAATCCAAATTGTGTTTATGCATGCCTAGATAGCAATGCCTCTAATAAATCTTATCCTTTTGTTTGACCTTTCATTGGATAAAGTTCGACAAGCTCTTCAAAAATGTCATAATCTGATGTTATACAACGGGTATATATACATAATTGAGCAACTGAAGTAACATCGGTAGATTCATCAACAGCTTACGAAAATTCGATACAATTTTTGAATATTGTTGAAAATTTAGTCACAATATCAGCGGAAATACCAGTAATACGCCGTTGTATTGTCATTCGGTTTAAACTTAGTGCTTCAAATTTCGAGGTGAATTTTGTACAACATATTTTTTTCGATGCCACGATAAAGCATTTTTTTACAAAATCACCATCAGAATACGGTCGTGACTAAAGATGTCAATTATCCGGACTTTCTGGTATCCGGATATCAAATAGCTTAAACATGAAATATCCGGATATCCGGATACTATTCGGATATTTGCCAATTCTGAAATTTAGAAAAAAAAATCAAAATATTTTAGTTTTTAAGTTCATTTTATTTAATTCAAGAAAAAGAAAGTATATAATAATATAGTTTTATTATTTTTAATCATTATTAATTTATTATTCATTATTGAAATAATATTTCAAGAATACCAAAGCGTTCAACAATGGAAACTGAAGTCTACTTCTTAATTTTGTTGAAAATGTACCAGCCACCGAGAAAACTCTCTCACTGCTAGTGGAGGTTGGTTGAATCGTATTAAGAGCATTCAAAAGTTTTTCTAAGTTGTGAGTTAGTTTTCCATTGCCTTCAAGAAGTTTAAATTCTTTTTGTAAAGAGTCAAAATTATTTTTTTGAAATTTTGTTGGATTTTCACTGCTCATGGAAGCTATAGATTTTTTCAATTCCATAACCAATAGGGTGGAGTGAAAATTTTTTTTTCTTAATATCTTGTTTGGATAGCTATAAAAACTTGGTAACACATGCAATTAGTAATGTGGCAAACAATTAGACAATTTAAAGCATATCTTGAGGTTCCACAATTGACCTAAAGTATAGGCATATTTCGATAAAAAAGCAATAATCTTTAAAAAAAACCATTTTTTATAAGTAACATATTTATGTTATGGTTTAACTTTTTAACAGTCTGTACATAACATTACAAGTAATAAGAACCATATCTGTGAAGGGAAACCACATGCAAACTGTCTAACATGTTTTTATAACTACAAATGATGTTGGGCTTTGGTGTCCAGTTTTGGCATTTTCGATCTCGATTCCAATGTAATCGGTTCGCAAATTTCATCCTCAGATCCGGACGAAGACACATGATTTTCATCTTCTGGAATTGCATACAATCGACTCATTGTATCTTTTGCATAGACATAGATTGCTGGTTTCGAAGCATATGTAATATCATCAAAATTATCATCTCGGGAGATTGATGAATTTTGTAGAAATTTCATCAAAGATACTACTTCTTTATTTCTTCGTTTTAAAATTTCTGTTTTTAATGACGTCAACATTTCATTGCTCAAATCTGAATCAATATCGTTTAATTTTTTAAACATAAATTTAAAAACACCTTCGCTAGATAAAAGTGTTGCTTGTTCGTTACTCAACTCTTTTACACCTAATTCAAGTGGTTTTAAGATATTTAACATATTTTCTAGGATTACGAAATTTTGTTCATTGTAATATTCTTTTTCCGTTCCTAATAAGTCAATCAATGATTGTTTAATACATTTTTTTAACTTTAGGAGTCGCTCAATCATAGGGACCAATGAGTTCCACCTGGTTTTGCAATCCAACAGTAAATGTAATTCTTTTTTTTCTTGTTCCATAACATATTTTTGAAGAACATTNGAAATATCAGTAATACGCCGTTGTATTGTCATTCGGTTTAAACTTAGTGCTTCAAATTTCGAGGTGAATTTTGTACAACATATTTTTTTCGATGCCACGATAAAGCATTTTTTTACAAAATCACCATCAGAATACGGTCGTGACTAAAGATGTCAATTATCCGGACTTTCTGGTATCCGGATATCAAATAGCTTAAACATGAAATATCCGGATATCCGGATACTATTCGGATATTTGCCAATTCTGAAATTTAGAAAAAAAAATCAAAATATTTTAGTTTTTAAGTTCATTTTATTTAATTCAAGAAAAAGAAAGTATATAATAATATAGTTTTATTATTTTTAATCATTATTAATTTATTATTCATTATTGAAATAATATTTCAAGAATACCAAAGCGTTCAACAATGGAAACTGAAGTCTACTTCTTAATTTTGTTGAAAATGTACCAGCCACCGAGAAAACTCTCTCACTGCTAGTGGAGGTTGGTTGAATCGTATTAAGAGCATTCAAAAGTTTTTCTAAGTTGTGAGTTAGTTTTCCATTGCCTTCAAGAAGTTTAAATTCTTTTTGTAAAGAGTCAAAATTATTTTTTTGAAATTTTGTTGGATTTTCACTGCTCATGGAAGCTATAGATTTTTTCAATTCCATAACCAATAGGGTGGAGTGAAAATTTTTTTTTCTTAATATCTTGTTTGGATAGCTATAAAAACTTGGTAACACATGCAATTAGTAATGTGGCAAACAATTAGACAATTTAAAGCATATCTTGAGGTTCCACAATTGACCTAAAGTATAGGCATATTTCGATAAAAAAGCAATAATCTTTAAAAAAAACATTTTTTTATAAGTAACATATTTATGTTATGGTTTAACTTTTTAACAGTCTGTACATAACATTACAAGTAATAAGAACCATATCTGTGAAGGGAAACCACATGCAAACTGTCTAACATGTTTTTATAACTACAAATGATGTTGGGCTTTGGTGTCCAGTTTTGGCATTTTCGATCTCGATTCCAATGTAATCGGTTCGCAAATTTCATCCTCAGATCCGGACGAAGACACATGATTTTCATCTTCTGGAATTGCATACAATCGACTCATTGTATCTTTTGCATAGACATAGATTGCTGGTTTCGAAGCATATGTAATATCATCAAAATTATCATCTCGGGAGATTGATGAATTTTGTAGAAATTTCATCAAAGATACTACTTCTTTATTTCTTCGTTTTAAAATTTCTGTTTTTAATGACGTCAACATTTCATTGCTCAAATCTGAATCAATATCGTTTAATTTTTTAAACATAAATTTAAAAACACCTTCGCTAGATAAAAGTGTTGCTTGTTCGTTACTCAACTCTTTTACACCTAATTCAAGTGGTTTTAAGATATTTAACATATTTTCTAGGATTACGAAATTTTGTTCATTGTAATATTCTTTTTCCGTTCCTAATAAGTCAATCAATGATTGTTTAATACATTTTTTTAACTTTAGGAGTCGCTCAATCATAGGGACCAATGAGTTCCACCTGGTTTTGCAATCCAACAGTAAATGTAATTCTTTTTTTTCTTGTTCCATAACATATTTTTGAAGAACATCGAACAGCAGAAAATTTAAAAAATTTTATAAGCCTCCGTGATTCAGATATAACAACATTAATGTCAGGTCTCATAAGTATATTATTAACACCAGTATTATCAAATCCTAAATTCATATTTTCGTGTTCAATATCACTATTTTCATAATCAGAATCAGAATCGTTTTCAGAATGCTCATCAAATTTGCTATTATTTTCATCATCAGATGTCGTAACCGTTCCTGTTTTTTTATAAAAAACACCAATCACGGCCAAATGAATGGCGTGATTGTAGCACAATTGACTGATTGCAGAAATATTTCGTCCATACTTCTGCATAAGAGCAGCACCATCATGCGTGGAGGCAACAATATCTGAAAACTGAATACCGAATTCTAAAAGTTTATCTTTCACTAATTTTTAATTTTTTCAGCGTCACAAGATCCATCGATTTTTGCCAATCCTAATTTATAACAGATACTCTTGCTATGTAGTGTAACATTCATATAACGCTTCATATTTATGTCCGTCCATTCATCGACTGTAATACTGAATTTTTGTTCATTGTTTTTTTTTGTATTAAGATTGTTTTTAAGTTCTTCTCGTTTCTGTTCGTAAAACTGAATTATAAGTTTTTTAACTGTTTCGACTACGTGGCATTTCGAATCCTCTTTTATGTATAAATTCTCTAATTGCTGATGAATTAGTTATTGCGTGGATTGAAAATCCATCTTTTGCAGCACATTTTGCTAATAACTCACCTAAGCTTTCTCTCTTAACAAACTTTAAAATTTGTTGTTAATTTACAATTTTTGAAGATTTGACACTTGTAGTTTCTTCTTGATTCGACGTTCTTTTGTTGATATAAATTTCATGTCTTTTCAAATGATTTATGAGTGGAGTTGTAGAAGATCCTTTACATTTGATATTATTTCCACATTTTCTACATGTCGCCTCCTCAGAACTATGTTTTTCAAAGTGAATCCAAACCTCCGATTTTTTGAAGACATTATTATAACGATAACCCTTCAAAATACAAACTAATATATAAATTTTTAAAATTTTAAATATATTCATACATACCTTTAATTTGATTTAAATTCGTTTTTCAGCACAGAAATACCACCAAAACAAAGTGCACTGCACAACTAACTCTGATTTGATTTAAATACGAGTAAAACAAAAATCTCTAAATGTAATGTTAGTGCACAGCCAACTCTGATTATACAGGGTTTTTTCACCGTATTTTAACATTGTGTCATCGTATTTTGACATTGTGTCAACCAATTTTGACATTGTGTCACCGTATTTTGACATTGTGTCAATCAATTTTGACATTGTGTCACCGTATTTTGACAAATGAAAAATTTTTTAATACACGCTTAATGGTCAATCAACATATCAATAATAATGATCGGAAAAGGATTTTGGATTGTGAAAATACCAATATAATGTTTTTTTTGATTTAATTGTTGTAAATGACTTTTTTAACTATAAGAAATAAAATATTTTATATAAATAATTCATCTACAAATATTTATAATAGTTTTTTTACTTATCAAAATACGGTGACACAATGTCAAAATTGGTTGACACATTGTCAAAATACGATGAAAAACCCTGTAAAATTCAAATTTTTGAAACGATAAAAATTTACTTTTTCGAAAATAAAATATCCGGATAATTGATTAAAAATATCCGGATTTCGAATTTTCCGTAATTCAGAAAATATCCGGATAGTTCAAACCGATTATTATCCGGATTGCCATCCCTAGTCGTGACGATTTAGCTATTAAATGAGCAATATCAAAGCTTACTTCCACTGCTTGCTCTGCGGACTCATTGCACTTTTTAAAAATATTTTGTTGTGCTAGTAGTGATTGGACCATTGAAGTAATTTGTTGTTTTCTTAAAACACCAGAATACTTTTCATCAAAATCAAAATGTTTCGTTTGAAAATGTCTTTTTAAGTTACAATCTTTCGCCACAGCAATTGTTGCTTTACAAATTAAACATATAATGTTACCTTTATGCTCGATAAAACAAAACTTTTCTGTCCATTGCTCTTGGAATACTCGTATTTCATCTTCTAACTTCCGTTTCTTAAGTTGTTTTGATACAGACATATTATTTTTTATGACCAAATTAAACAAAAACTAAATAAAACTATGCAAAGTACAAACTCAAACAGAAAAGTAAAAATAATTTCTTCCGTTATTTAAAATTTTTATCACACCATTTAAAATATTTTGGGTTTGCATGTTATACTGAGATTCATTTTATAAGTAATATAATAAGATATATCAATCAATTAGAATTCATTTTTTATATATGCGGACATAAAAAAATCTCAACCAGTAATTGAGAGTACTTTATTAGTGTCGTTTCATTTCATATCGGATTATTTTCTTATGCATTTCAATGTAATTGCATAATTTCACAATTAGTATACAAAATTTTTTTTTATTTAAAGTTACAAATTATAAATAAATTAGGGCCGCAGCAAATATAAAGTCGGGCCGCGGGTTGTGCATGGCTGGTATAGATATATGTAGTATTTGGATAACACTGCACAAGATTATGTGGAAGAAGCTCGAGGTAATTTAGTACTTAATAGTGTGGGTGTGGTCCCTCTATTCGAAAGTAGATGGTACTTCAATTATACTCAGAGAGGAGTTCAGTGCAAGTTCGCTTCCGTGACCGATTATAGTATTAAAATCTATATGCCTGGAAACGAGATCGATGAGGGAAACCTGTAGAAAGAGTTTAGAGCACACGTGTCTCCACTATGGTTGAAATTTGCCTCAGGTTGAATAGTGTTAGAAGATCTAATTCACTGATAAAGTCAAATATTTTTAAAATCATTAGTGATTACGTTTACCCAATCTGGTAATTTAACTATGAAATTAATGAAAGCATAATGAGCTTCATTGAAAATATCATAGACCCCCACAAGAATTCCATTATAATCGTTTTTCAACAGACGCTAAATAACCAACATCTCAAGTGGAGCACTCAGTTCTCATTATAAACGACCGTTCCATTAGTCTAACAATCCCGTCTAAGATCGTTTGCTCACCTTCACTGGCATTCAAGGCTACTTTAATAATCACTTTAATAACCATTATTGTTATCATTAATTAGTACTACTATTATTAGTATTATTGCAATGGTCGTCATTATCATTGAAATCATTATTATTAGTATTATTATTGGTTATATCTGTTGGGCTAGAACTGAGAATTGGGAGCTTGTTTTAATGAATCAAAAATATATAACATAAAAATCGCACCAAGTTAAATTAAAACCTCAATCAATACAAATTAAAGTACATAACAAATTAATGATAAATAAGACCCGGGTAATAAAATAAAGGAACGCAAAAAAAGTCGCAATCACTAACCCCATTAGGAGAAATATCGCATTCGGAATATCTAACAACTAAAAAATTATAATAATAATAAATAAAATAATGGGTAATAAATTAATTAATAATATGAAAAATTGTTAAATAAATAAATTTGAAATTTAAAATAAAATATCTAGTAAACTGATAAAATGATAAAGGGTAAATAAATCAAATTGTTTAAATCCGTGAAACTAAACTAAAATGACCATTAGCTAATCCAGTGGTTCTCAAACTTTTTTGATCGCGACCCAAATTTTTGACATTTCATGCCAAAAATTTTATTGCGACCCACATGACAAAGATTAATTTTAAAATAAATGTTTATTTAATGAGATGAATGTAGTTGCTTAAGTTCAAGTATTTTTGACATCCTTGGTGAATAATTTTTACTCAAACATATTCGAAGATCGTTTGAAATATTGAGTTGGTTTCTTTGCTTTGTCTTTATTTGAACCAATTTACTAAATCCAGATAATATATTAATTTATATAAATAAATTTAAAAGGCTTAAACTTCCAAAATTTATATTTGTAGATCTTTCCATAAGTCATCGCGACCCACCAAAAATTCTTTCGCGACCCAAAAATGGGTCGCGACCCATAGTTTGAGAAACACTGAGCTAATCTATACCTGTCCCGTTTTCCTAATTCAATTTCGATAATGATTAGGGATTTATCAGAAAATGGTTAGAAAGTATCGAAAAGCATTCGAATGTGCTAAAACAGAAAATCGTTAATTAATTAATTAATTGGCTAATAGAAAACCCAAGCTAATAGGAAACCTGAGAGATGAAGGAATCCTGAGATCGGTTAACATGAAAAGTAAACAAAATGAGAATCTCGGAAGGCCATTATCATGACAGGATGATTAATGGATGCAAACAAAGTTAGGACTATTACGGAGGAATAGCAAATTAATCATGATATTGTGCAAACAACGTTCAAGGAGCCGGTTGTCAAACCATTGTCAGATAGCAGCAATCAGGTCAAAAACCGATTAATCAAAGTGATTATTCTAGTATAAAAGCAAAGTCAAAATTCAAAATAATCGGCATTTTGCCTCAGCTAGGGTTAGAAGAAAACGAGAATAGACAAATGGTAAAGACTAATTAAGGAGATTTGGGAAAAAGGAAATATAGAATAGGAGATAAGAAAAGTGAAAAGTGAAAAGGAATCAAATCAAATAGAAAAAGGAAAACGTTGGTCAAGGGAAGCTAAGAAATAAAAAGGTGAGTATTATCTTTTGTCAAAGCATCAACACCGAGCGGAGAATCGGTCAAACTTGAACTTTGGTTATTGATTATTTATTGTTGAGAGAAATCTATTTTTGTGACTCAAATATACGTCGGGTAGTTTATTGTTTTGATTAAAAGGACACGAGGAGTCAGAGGTTAGCAAAAACTCAACACGTGTAGGGAATTATTTTAACGTAGGCAGGCTTTGTGAACCAGAGTATCAACATTAATTTGCTTTGTTGACTAATAGTTGTTATTGTTACTAATATTTCCATTATTATTACTATTATTAGAAACATTATTATTGCTACCACTATCCATAACAATGGCCTTAATAAAATTGTTGTTGTAAGAACTACTAATTACGATTTCTTTGTCCTCATCGATAATATTGTGATTATTAATATAATAAATACCTAAAGTACTAAGGGTTTCGTTGAAACACTTGATACTATACAAATTACTCGAATCATTAGGACCAGTGGCGTAGCAATAGGTTGTGCAGGTTGTGCACGGCACAAGGGCCCAGGACGAAAAATTAGTAAAATTTATACGTTCGAGCATTATAAATTCCCCGATTGTCATCAAACCAAGCATCGCTTTGGCGTTTGTTTTGTTTTTATTAAGACAGCAACCACAGTTTGGACGGTTTATACATTTAATATTATTAGGAATCTATATTGGATATAGTTGTAAACCACATATGTCACACCTAGCGGCGTATTTACCTGTAGGCAGATTAGGCATTTGCCTAGGGCCTCGGATTTATAAGGGCCTCCAAAATCCAAAAAAAAAATTATAATTTTTTTAAAAAAATAGGTTTTAAACTCTGAAAAATTAAAAAAAAAATTACAAAAAAAAAACAATAGTCCGTAGCATTTCAGATTTTAAACTTTTTATTTACAAAATAAAATTAGTAGGCCTTTAAATACAAATAAAATTATATGATACACAAAATAGAAATATAAAAATTCAAATAGGAAAAAACAACAACCAAGCAAGCTTTGAATTTGTATTTGTATTTTGTATATTTCTTTTCCAAAACAGAAAATGCATATGCAATTTCATTTCATTTATTGTTTTAATTTTGTTACACGTTAACATCATGATTTTGAATATTGAAAATAAATATTTGTACGTATTGACTATTAGCATAATTTTGATTTTAGATTGATATTTTCCGAATACCCAACAGTTTTTTTTAAACTACCAAAACCAATCGTTGTTGCTTCTTGCTTTCGTCATTTAATATTTCATAATTCAATCGACAATTATTCCATTTTATTTTTAAAGAAAAATATTGACAAATATACGTTAAAATGAAAAGAACTTTCGAGTCTGGCGCACAAAAACGATTGCGAAAAAAAATTCAATTGAAGGAAAACGAAAATCAAAGAAACTCCCTTGCTAAATTTATGTCTTTGGAAAAAAATGTTCCATCTACCAGTACTGCGGCTGCAGATAAAACTGTTTCACTACCAGTAATAGCTGGTAGCGATGTTAATCTTTCGATAAGCAGTCTTTGTGCAGAAGTAGGTGCAAGTGATAATTGCGTTCCCACTACAAATGACATTGAGGTTGAAATTGAGAGTGAAGTAGTAAGTACAAATACTTATCCTATCTTTACTGACATTGGTTTATGGCCAAAAATAATTACTAATGATTTGATTGAACATTGTATCTGTACAAAACCCAAAAATGTGAGAGATTTAGAATCTTCTAAAAAATGTTATAAAGATAACAATGATCAACAAATATACCGAAAATTAAATGATGTACATTTTTATACGACTAAAATAAATGGAGTTCAAGAGCTAAGAGAATGGTTGATTTATTCTGAAACAACGAAATCTGTTTATTGCTTTGCTTGTAAACTATTTAGTAAAAAATCTAATGTTCTAGTTTCAGGATATTCAGATTGGAAAAATATTGTAGACGTTTTGAAAAGACATGATGAGTCGAAAGAACATAAAAGTTGTATGTGTGCTTATGTTCGTCGTGCTAAAATAAGTGGTCGCATCGATTCCAAACTTTTACAGGTAATAGAAAAAGAGTCAATTTATTGGCGAGAGGTATTAAAACGAGTCGTTGCCACAGTTAAACTTTTGGGGAGTTTGGGTTTAGGGTTCAGAGGACATGATAATTCTTCCAAAGGCAATTTTTTCAGCTGTATTGAATATTTGGCTGAATTTGATGACTTCTTAAAGGTTCACTTAGAAAAATACAGTAATTGCGGAAGTGGGCATGTTAATTATTTATCTAAAAGTACGTGTGATGAATTTATAGAACTTATGGGCAAAACCGTACAAAAATCCATTGTTGATGAAATAAAACAAGCTAACTATTTTGCTCTTATAGTTGATTCCACGCCTGATGCAAGCCATACTGACCAGTTAACTATTATTATCAGGTACGTAGATCTGGATCAAAAAATTCAAGAAAGGTTCATATGTTTTATTTCGATTGAATATCATGATGCAACATATTTAGAAAAAACGATTTTGTCCGCCTTGTCAGAATTAGGGTTGAACATTAATAATTGCCGGGGACAAACGTATGATAATGCTGCGAACATGTCAGGCATTTATAACGGTCTCCAAGCCAAAATTAAATGTTACAGCAAAAATGCTGAATTTGTACCTTGCGCAGGACACTCTTTAAATTTAGTTGGAAATACAGCAGCAGAATGTTCTTCTAAAGCTATTAGATTCTTTGATTTTATTCAAAATTTGTTTGTTTTTTTTCCTCTTCGACAAAGAGATGGGATCAGCTAATGAATACTGATCAAACATTAAGCCATACTTTAAAACGTATATGCGACACTCGATGGTCATCTAGAGCTGAAGCTGTATTAACTGTAAGAATGAATTTTTCTTCCATAAAAACTGTTCTTGGTGAAATTTGTATTAACCCATCTGAAAAACCCATAGCGAAAATTGAGGCGAAAAAATTACATAGCAGTTTTGAAGATTTAGAGACGGCTCTGTTATTGATTTTTTGGAATACGCTATTGCAAAGAATCAATGCCACCAATAAATCGTTACAAAGCAAAGAATGTAACTTACAAAAAGGAACATATTTATTGAAATCTTTATCAGAATTCATACTTAGTATTCGAACTAATGATGCATATTTTCACCAAATGGAAAAAGAAGCCATCGAATTATCTGGTAGTACAGAATACTCAACAGCAAGAAATCGAAACAGGAAAAGAAAAATACTATTCGATGAAACTTCTGATAATGACACAATTTTATGTGGGAAAGAATTATTCAAAGTTGAAACATTTTACTCAATTTGTGATACTTTAAACTGTGAAATAAAAAGAAGGTCTGTAGTTTATGACAAGGTATTAGAAAAGTTTCTAATATTTGTTGATTTAGATTTGCCTGAAGAAAAATTTGCTCAGTGTGTATCAAATTTAGCTGAACACTATAAAGATGACATAAATCAATTAGTATTCAAAGATGAGGTTGAACAGTTCCTTCATTTTGTAAAATTGGAAAAATTATTAACACTTCCTGAAATGTATGCATCAATTCTGGAAGGTTTATCATCAACATTTCCAAACGTTGAAATAATCCTAAAAATTTTTTTAACAATCCCAATTGCAAATGCGTCTGGTGAGAGATCATTTAGCATTCTTAAGCGGGTCAAAAACTACCTAAGGACGTCACTTGGCCAAAAAAACTAAATCACTTAGCTATCATGGCAATTGAAAGCGATCTAGTAAAAAAAATTAACTATGACTCATTAATTGATAATTTTGCAAAAAATAAATCACGAAATAAAATATTATAAATGGGCTTTCTTTGGTCAAAATTTAGAAACTAAGCCATGAAAAAAAAAATATTAGAGGGGCCACAATAATTGATTTTTGCCTAGGGCCTCAATTTGTTAAAATCCGCCTCTGGTCACACCCATTCATCTATTAAATTATTTGCTTTACTTGACGTTGGTTTTTTTTATGTGATGAGGACTTGTTTATTAATAAAACGTCAAATCCAATTTACTTGCCTACTCGATTCAAAAAGGCGGTATAACGACATCATGGCAGAGGTCATAGAGTTGTGTTGATATTTACTATGCGGTAAAAAGGATAAAAATAATATTGCTTATTGTATATCAATTTACAATAATTGTATAATTAGTTGGATATTATATAATTGCATTAGCTGCACACCCTTAACTATGTCTAAGTCATAATAAAGTGGGGCTGCTAAGCGACCAGCACGTGAGGAACGGGAACAGAAGGCCGCTAAAATGCGCAAATTCACTCAGAGAGTTGCTAATCACCTTCCCCCAAGCCTGCCTATGGTTTGGTTCCTCGGATCACTTCGTTCGACAAATATTTTGTGCGTCCCAAAATCTGCACAAGGGCCCCAGAAATCCTTGGTACGCCACTGATTAGGACCGTCATAGACATTAACGATTCTTTCAAACCATCATCATAGTTTTCATTATTAGGCTCGGTTGATCCCCTCCTGCAATGATAATTGTTCCGAAATTCGATCAGAATCAGATTTTTGATTAGGTTACATTGTAATACGCTTCACCAATTCTCGCCCGGATATTTTGTCTGCATCGGTACAGGTTGTCCATCCAATCCTCGTCATTAAGTACTGACTAAGTATGTACTAGGGATGTGACCCTGGTGAATATCTTCTTCTACTCTCCTCCATTTGTCGACACTTACTCGGACCTCATGAACAGCCTTGGTGCATGCTTAATTGGCCATATTGAGGACAGGCTCCTGCTTCAGCAATATCACGAGACCGACACGACTCTCCATTCGTTTGCCAGATCCTAGTTTTCTACTTGAGCGAAGTGAGGGCTCCATTCTGTATTCTCAAAGTATGTAAGCAAGTTAGTTTTTTAATAGAACTCCAATAATGAAACATAACCATACGAGAAGACAATTGCAAATTACTCAAAACGTTTATAACAAAATCAACTTCATCGCCCAGCTTCGCAAGGAAAATCCGAAAACCGCACAGTTGGCACAGTATACAGAATGACCTTGCACCTTGGTGGAACGTACTCCACGGTTTGTAAGATATCGATATAGGTTAATAAATGAATTAATGTATCGAATTAATCTTTTCATAGGTATAGATTTAAAACAAATGGCTTTTTAGTTTGCGGCTTTGGTATCAAAGATACGTCCTTGTAAATTTTCAACGCCCCAGCTGTATCAGTTTTAGCTGTGCGAACAGTACATGATAGCAGACACAACAAATCACTCTTAAACATGGGTTTTATAATTTAGACAACATAATTATAGCTGTATAGTTTATATAATGAACAATGTTTATAATTTTCAAATCATCATTTTCCGCCAATTCCATTTCTAATAAAAAATACTAGCACAAAATTAAATACAGTACCATGGTTAGAAAAATTAACACTAACTCAAAATCTCAATGCTATTTACTCTAGAACCACTCACTTTAAATTTTAAATTCAAAGTATAAAATTGTTATAATGTTAAAGTTGAAAATAAACTCACAAACACATTTAGAGTTTTATAGTTTAGATGTAATATGAGATTTTTATTTTAATCAATTTTAAATGATTTGCTAGTTTGTTTAAATAAGACATGTTTATTATGTATATTAATTAATTTCAATAACGGTTTTAACTGTATATTTCTAATGGGTAGGAAAAAGAAGAAGCAACTTAAACCTTGGTGCTGGTACGTAACTAAATAATTTTTAGAATTTAAAAAATATTATACAGGTATTGCAATCGTGAATTTGACGACGAAAAAATATTAATTCAGCATCAAAAGTCAAAGCATTTTAAATGCACATTTTGTCACAAGAAGTTATATACTGGTCCTGGGTTATCGATCCATTCAATGCAGGTAAAACTTAAATGTTTTAAAATTTAACCTAATTTAGGTACATAAGGAGAAAATTGATAAAATACCCTTTGCACTACCTCATCGAAGTAATGTTGAAATAGAAATTTATGGCATGGAAGGTATTCCAGATGAAGATATTAAAGAACATGAAAGACAAAAGATGGGAAAAGATGGTTATTTTATTTTTTTATTTTTCCAAAGTAAACTATTTTTTTGTATTTAAAGATGAAGTAGATGAAAAGAGGATTAAATTAGATATTTCAATTAGTAATCCAGTTTACCCAATTCCAGGTATACCAATTTCAGCACCAGGTGTACCATTTATTCCTCCGTTGTGTTAGTAATATTTTATGCATATAAGAATGTGATATTAATTTAGCTGTTCCAGTTATTCCTCCACTCCAATTCGGGTAACATTTAATAACTAATACTAATATGATAATATTTTATAGGCTTGGACCTCCGCCTATTTTAGTTAGGCCAGCAATGCAGATGCCAGGGTTAATGCCACATGGCTTACCGCGTATGAATCCTCTTCATAATACTGTCCCAGTTAGTTTGGTAATGACCACTCAGCAAGCTTCTCCAACGATAAATCAAATAAAATTAGAAAATAGTATTCCTCCGCCCCCACCACCACCACCAGCGACTGTTGAAGTTGCTCACTCAAATCCAAACCCCACCCCGACATTTCCAGCATATTCTGGAATTAATGATGTAGTAAAAGTAATCCAGAAAGTTGCAAAACCTACAAGCTCTTCACAAAATGTTAAAGTTATATTAGTTCACCCTGAAGACGATATTCCTTTAGAGCAAATCAGACTTAAACTTTCAAAATATTCAACATTTACTAACGTAAATAGATTGACAAATGATTTGAATTGGTCTAAAGTTTTACCAACAAATACCACAGAAAATGAAAATATTCCACCTCCACCACCCCCTATTTCAAATTCATTTCTGTCTCACATAGGAGCACCAATTCAAAGACGTAATATTTTCAATCTTTGATATTTAATTGATAAAGCTCTCTATTTAGCTCCGCCTATGATTAGACCATGGATAACATCTAATATTGGGGTTTATGCAAAACCGAATAGTTATGGTGGGTCGAGTTATTAGAGATGGTGTTAAAAGGCAAGAAATAAGTGTTTTATGTTATATGGTTAATAAATGATATGCTTTTGTTTTAATTTTCTATATTAAAAAACTTTAACTTTTAGAAAACCAAAGAACTATATTTCATCGAAGGGTTTAATCGTTTCTGAAAAATGAATAAGGTAGATTGAATTTACTAATTCAGTCGCATTATAATATAATGCTGGGTTTATGCCCCTAATCTCATTGAGATTGGTGACTTATTATTATTATTACTATTATTATTATTATTTTTTATTAAAGTATAAATATGTTTATATGTTAATTGTCTACTATTTCTAAGTGTAAAAATTTCTATTGAAGTCGATAATTTTTAAATATTTTACTTTTCTCCAAAAATTATGGATTAATAACATAATAATTATTATATAGAAAGGAAATCGTGCTTTAAAAATTTAATTATTTTTTTATTTTATGATTTTAAATGTTATTTATTACAATTCAAATCAATATTTATTTTAATTATGACTTATTTTGGTACATGTAACGCAAATCAAAACTATTTAATGAAAGCTTTTCGAAACATCAAAAATTAGTTACATGAGCTTTGGTATACGTTTCGTGGACAGTGAGGTAATGAGAAAGTAGCGAGTTGACTTTAATCGTTGTTTTGGGAATGTAACGTAGCCAGAAGTACTTTTCTCATGTGATGTGGTTCTTGTATTGTTTTTGATAATATTGTGAAAATCAATTATTATTGCTTTGATTTATTAATTGTTCTAGTGAAATATCAAATATAAGTTGACTTACGTTTGATTAGCTTATTCCTATAAAACAATTAAAATTGCTTGTAGAATATACAATGTGCTTACAAGATGCTAATGTGACAGTTGAAAGAATATTTTTCAATTATTATTGATTTTTTATTATTGAGAAATCTAGATTAAACATAGAAACCTTTGTAATGTTTTAAAAGAAAAGAATACATTCCAAAAGATGCTGCTATATATTAATAATTAAATAAAAAGTGCATGTTTAACGATTTTTATATTATCATTGATAAAGTTTTGCATTTATTCGCTCATTAATAGCTAAGAATTAATATTTTGGTTATTTGTTTTTTATATGATCACGAAAAAATATTAAATTTACCTCTCATTTTCACACTTTTTATTGGCATTACCGAACCTGAAGTTTCCCCCGACATCATGACCGTTACGATTTATATTTGGATATGTAAGACGAATTTTCGGTAGTGTATGAAAACAACAAAACCAGTTATATTTAGATCGTAAATAATTGGTATTGATTGAGGTTTCTATTTAAGAGTTATATGTCCAGGTTAAATTTCTTGGACAAGTTGAGAGTTTGGTATTGGTGTACTTGCACGTTTCAGACAATATTGAAAAATTACAATAAATAAAAATCAAATATATGTTAACTTTTGTTGGATGGGTATTTTCCTATAAAACAATTAAAATTACTTGTTCAATATGAAATGTGCTTACCTTTGTAATGTTTCAAAGAAAAGGATACATGGCAAAAGATACTGACAGAAACCCGTTGTAGTTAATAAATAATAATAATATCATTCATAACATTTTGTTAAATGGGGAGCTAATATTAACATTTTTTCGCATATTAATAGTTAGTATTTTGGTTACTTGTTTTTATATCACGAAAAATTAATAAATTTATTTCTCATTTTCACACATTTTTTTTGGCATTAGCGAGCATGAAGCTTTCTTGATATCCCGACCGATACTGCAAAATATCCACTGCTGTGTGCATATGTAAGTAGTGTGTTTTGTAAAGAGGCTTTCAACGATCATGTTAGGTCCTACAATATTAGATATTATGCTATGGATTCCAGAAGGAACAATTCGCAATCCTCATGTTTATATTATTTGGCTTTGCCACATCCATTATTTTAAATCTTGAAAAATAGTGAATTTGCAGCAGCCATATCAATTCAGTTATTGTTTTCAAATTCATATATTTTTAACGTTTTATTCTTGCGGAATTGACCTGGATATCATATACAAATAGTTTAGGGTTTATTGCATAATTATGTCACGCAAAATGAACATTTTTGATCCACTCACCCATCGTGACGTCATTTTTTTGTTCACGAAAAGGGGTTAGTCTAGTGTTACCATAATACAATGCCAATTACAAGTTTACAGACATTTGAAACTTTATTTGTACTCATATATTCCTACTAGAGTATGTTACATTGTATTAGACTCTTCTAGTTTGCCATGGAGCTTGCTGTAGCAGCTTTATTATTAATAGTCAAATAATCAGCATCACTATAGCAGAAGATTGTTGCAACTGGAACTTTTCTGGTATAACTGATAAAATGCAACTAGTGTGACGTCATGTTCAGTTCAATTCATCCATCCACTTTCGAGTGTGACTTAATTATGCAATGATCGCTTATTCAGTTTAATTTATATATACGTAAATTAATTTTTAAAAGACTTTCAGCATTTATACCTAAAAATTAATATATGAAGGATGAACAATTAAGTAAATTTTTTGTAAAAAATTTAGTAAAAAAATTAGTAAAAATCGACTAGTGCTGACAGAATTTTTAATTTGATGTGAAACTCTACTTTCAAAAATGAAAAATGAGAAATCTTATCTAATATCAATAAATTTACCTCAATATAAACCTCTTTATTTTGCTAGTAATATTAGCATATCAAAAGGATACTAGTTTCATTTTAAAAATTTATTGGACCTTTAAATCTGATTATTGTTTTAAAAAATTATATTTAATTTAATTGTCTTTTGAATCGATGTAAAATAAAATAAAGGAGAATGTTTAGGATGTTCAGTTTCAAATACAAATACGAATACATAGATTTTTGAAAAAAGGGTGAATTCTACACTGTAAAAAAATTAACTCTTTGTAAACTTATTATCATGCCTGCTATCGACTCTCATTTCGGCTTTTTTCACGCTCCTATTTTATTTGATTATTGTGCATTCGGTGACTGTGTCCCGTAGGATGAAAAGATTCATGCCCACTTCAAAACTGCATTCCATTTCTCTCGACGAAAGGTCGCTAAAAGTCATCCTTATTTATGCGCGTTTGATAAAAAAATGTGCGCTTCATTATCAATTGACACTTAATAAATCATCCTTGAAAAACTGAAACCCGCAATAGTATTTTCCATTATCAGACAATTAATATAATATGCTGCTCCTAGGACCGATGTATTTCATAGTCACGATAAAGTCGAACCTTTCAAGCATCCTCAGCAACTAAATCTCTAGCTTCACTATTTTCTTGTGCAAAACTTCTAGAAAATTATCGTTTATAAGCACTGAATCAACCAATTCAACCATTAATCATCAGACATATCCAAAATTCTCCGAGAAATTGTACTGCTTAATAGAGGATTTTTTGCACATTTTCCTCTCCAAGCATACACCGAATATCATCTTAGAATTAGATTCTAAGCAGTTGTAAGATTTTTACCGCATGTATCAATACGATAACTAATGAGATAACTAGCTTTAACCTCATTTTCGTAATCTTTATTAGTTTACACGATGAACGATATCAAAACTGGCATGTTCATATATTGTGCTGCTAAGAGTTTGAAAAATTCATATTGGCATGTTTTGTTTCAAGATGATGTAAAACCAGTGAGGGTTTCATATTTCCGTTTGACAGTACTTTCCCACATACTTTACATTTTAGTTTAAAACTGTTACCACCTCCTGTATGTGAAAATCTATATTTATGTATTAGTCGCAGTATTTTCTCTTTTTACCTATATACAGAACTGAAGTCTCAAACCAATTATTTCTAAGCACAAAATTATATATCTTCAAATATATAAAGATGAAAGTTTGTTTGTTTGTTACCCATAGAATTACCCACCTTTGGATCTAGGTTGCTGAAATTTTGCTCGTGGCCCTCATTTGACTCGGCACAGGTCATAGGTTATGTTTCAACCTCAGGTGACCTATCAACCATAAGGTACCATAACCCTATATTTATTCTATTTTTATACATTTTCAATACAAAATTTTGTTTGTAATATAAAATCATTCTAATATTGATTTTAAATATTTAATATTAATTTAACAATTGCCTTTTTAATTTTTTAAAATACTAAATTAATTTGTAAGTACCATTTTTATATATAAGTAATTACGTTCCAACAATAATAATAATTATCTTTTAATATATAAAGTACGAAAGTTTGTTTGTTTGTTGCCCATATAATTCCCCGTCCTTGTACCTAGGGTGCTGAAATTTTGCATTTGACCCTTATTTGACTCGGGGCAGGTCATAGGCTATGTTTTTTTGCACCAGAAGAAAAAACCAAAAATATAGTCTTTCGACAAGCTTTATCATAAGTGATATATACATTTCATGTACTTTTTTTTAATTAAATTTTTATGTATTTTTTAAATTATTATTTTTTAAATAATTGAATTGAAATAAATTTGATTTTGAATCTGTTAACTATTTTTTAAATCGTGCAACGCCGGGTATTCAGCTAAGATATAAAAAAACGGTTTTTAATTAGTTATTTATTGCAGTCGGTTTCTAAAAGATACTCATCCTCTTTTCTGTAGACAGCTGGAGAGACAGACGAACTGTTGTGGCTTACATCAGTTATCTCCAGATATTCAGGTTCTATTTCATCTTCAACATCCATTAGTTTTCTTTGGCATTTGCCTGAACAACTATCATTACGTTGATGCATAATGGGTAAATGTGAGACCATGCACATTTGACAGGACTTGCAAACCCTTGACTTTTGAACCTGGCCAATACATATACATATCTAGGGTATCTAGCCTTTTGTAATTATTGTTGAATGCTGTCCTTAGTTTATTAGCTAGTCTCTGCTAAAATGACATAAAATTGTCATCTGTTTTTACATCGTTAGGATCTGCTATATTATTAAATAACGATAAGCTTACAATTGGAAATTATGTATTTTTAAAATAATAATATCACATTTCACAAATACAAACAAAATAATATTTGTTATATTTAAATATATTATTATAAGAACTTTTTTCAATTTTCACCTCTGATTTCTTTTCAATTCACATTGTGTTCAAAATGCATATTTTAAATATTGATTGGCTACAGTATGTTTTTTCTCAGTCAAAACATATTGCCAAACACTGGCTAATGCAGTCAGGGCCGTTAACAGCGATGAGTGCTTTAAGGGTCAAGAAATCTCACTCTAAAAAGAAAATTAAAAAACAAACCGTGTAAAAAACAAACTCACCGAGTAATTTTAAACGCGAACCTACTTTTAATTAAAATAATTATATATTACCTAAAATATCATTTTTAATAGGTCGGCTTATACGTCATATATTTTTGAGATTTTAATCAATCAAGTTTGGGGGGTCGGCTTATATGCGAGTATATGCGGTATATATCCACAATTTTTAAATATTTAAACAAAATTAACATTTTGATAAATCGCTTTATGAGATTAATGTTTCTAATCACTACAATTCTAAACATGATAACCAAGCTGGTTTTATACTATCAACTGATACATTCTCTCCATTTGATAGATTGAAATATTCTGGCTGTTTTCTTAATACCAGAAACGTACTAGTGTATAGGTTCTAATGATTTCCATTCATCTTTTCTTATGTATACGAATTCACCGTCCTTAATAAATTGAGCTGATTATTATGATGAATTGGTTCT
>CAUHTR010005227.1:0-30190 GCA_959609185.1 Schmidtea polychroa | reverse complement strand
NTTACCGTCCTGTTATCTACAACTGGGAAGCTCGCTCGTGTCCGTGCTGTCGGCAATAGGTAAGCCCAGTACACACGGAAAGCCAAACAGCAACGATAACTAGATAGAAGATTGGGTAATACGCCGAGCTTTTTAGTTCGGTCGTGATTCCAAAGACATTATGACATAACACTGAGAGCTCGTCACACTAGCGTCCGGTGCCCTTGTGGGTGTAGTGATTTTTCGTTTTATGCTAATGTTATAACTCATGAAGACTACACATCTAAACTCAACATTCAAAATACACTATTTTATCTATGATAGTACGCTAAGACCTCGTTTCCCCAATGTCTAGTGGGCCATGGGAAGCAAGCATATAATCTATTATGGACTTAAACTTATGACAAATAACAATGAGAAACGAAACAGTAATATCTATTTTGCGGGTAGCGCAAACCAAAGTCAGGTCATCAGGGTTAACCAGTAAAAATAAGAGCAGATCCCTGGCCAAATTTTTGAAAGATAATTTTTATCTATGAATATAGGGACAAATAAATAAAATTCAGAGCCAATTCTCGCTCGAATTTTTGAAAGTTAGTTTTAACTACGAACATAAGAAAGCGGGTTAATAAAATCAGCGACAGGCCCTACTCAAAATTTGGAAGCTAGTTTTAATTACTACTGATTTGTGGAAGTTAACAGATTAGTAAATTAATGGCGGATCCCTACCCAAGAATTATTAACGGTTAGTTTGAATGATAACGATCATCAAATAATACCTGAAAATATGGGCGAATCCCCGTTAAATTTTACAGTTAATACAAGATGCCACCTTTATAATAGGAAAACGAAACAGAGAAACGCAGGAAATTTCCGGTTAAAAATTGCGAAAGTAAAGTGAAATCATAAACAGTATTTTGGCAACATCGTACATTAAGTGAAATTTGTAGTGACTTAAATATAATGGTATACTACATATTTGATAGAAAACAGACGGAGTATAGAATATTCAATTTTCAAAATGATGTTTCACAGAAATTTACTTTTTAATAACTATCTATTTAATAAATTTATTAAAATTCAATTTTATTAAAATGCCACACATCGATGAAGAACGTAGCGAAATACGTGAATTAATGTAAAATGCACAACGCTCTGATCATTGACACTTTGAACGCAAAATTATTAAAATTTTATTAAAATTCAATGGAAAAAATAATCAGTGGTGAAATTGGAAAAAAAGTTCTCATAATATCTATTATTAATAGTAAAAAATCTAGAACAAAATCAATTTATTTTACATTTTCGCATCAAAAATAAACACGTATTAATCGAAAATGTCAGATGATTAAGGACTTCCGAGATGCACGGAATAACACAATCGACCTATTGAAAACGGTTTAAATTTTATAAAAATACCAAATATTACTGTGATTCTTCCAGCAAGTTCGTAGCGTTTATTTTGATTCATTTCCAATAGATATGCGGCAAATATCAATGTAGAATCTCGAATGAAAATACTGAGAGCTAAATTTGAAGGTACAGGCGGATGAAAACATTTCTAAAGAAAAAATTTATAATCGAGATAATCTGGTCATGAAAAATACTCGTTTTGGATTAGTAATATGCTCTTCTATCGATTTCCTTCGGGGATTTGTTAATACTTCTTTCGCGTCTTTAAGATGTTCAAAAAGTGCAAGCAGAAACTGCAATTATATCCATTTATATTCGGCATTCATTAAATCAAGACAACAACAACAACAACAACAACAATACTATATATGAGCTTAACAGTTGCAAATACGCGATGTGCCCAATAAGTAGTGAGACTCTTATAGAAGTAAACAAATGAATTAAAATGTCCAAAGAAAGCGTTGAATATCGCAATTCATTCGATATTTCTTTATAAAAGGCAATGTTCCCTCTAATTTTTCGTTTGCCTTGGGTGCTACTAATTTTGTGTGTGCAAAACTTTTGAAATTGTACACGTGTTGCAGTGAATAAGCCAGAAATTATGTATTGGTTTACAATCCAAAGTAAATGGCATGCACTATGCAATGCATAACGAGTTACAAATGGGGAAATTTATATAACGGCTTTGAAATCTCATGGAAGAACATGGCTGTTTCGCTACACATAATCCATAATATGTCTCATTAACTTGTCCCGGATCAGGATTTGAACTACAAACCTTTACATTTATCATTAAATTTTATTGCAAACGACAAGGCAAGAAACAGGATAACGGTTTTTTATTATTAACCGGATGTCTGTGGAATACAGACAAATAATTTAATGTTACTGGAAATCTTATCTTATGTTTAAGAAGTGAAAACACATGATAGGCCCAGTGCTATCTGTTAACCTATAATGAGAGATATATGCAAGTGTTGCAGTTTATCAAATTTACAATCTTTCTGTAACTCTCTTATACTCTATTTAAAATTAATGATATTTCTACATAATTCTAATTTATGGACTTACTCTAAAATGTGATATAACTTAATTAAAAAAATAAATACTTTCCCCTAATTTTTTTTTGTATGCACCCTAAATTGTTATGTACACGCGCACAGCTTAGAGAGAAGATTGATTGCAAATCGTAAATATTATCGGAAGGGAAATTATTTGACTATTTATATTATAATTGCAATAATATATAGATCGATAAAAATAATAATAGTATTGATTGATGACAAATAAACGTACTGTGGAGTTTTTAATGGTTAATTGAACCACTATATTGCTCCACAATCATAGCAATTAGCTTAATTCTTTTCTATATTTTAGAAAATGATTCCATGCTTTAGATTTTCTTTTATTCATTTTACGAAAACTAAAAAAATAATATTACCAAAATTTCCCATAATCCCTATAACCAATAATAATTATTTTAAATTAGAATTTTGAATTCCCGGGTAATCGAGCTGCAAACCATATTGGATGTATAATGCCAAGGAAATTGATGATATTATGGTAAAAGCCAATTTATAAAGAAACAAGGGTCGGCGTTTAAAATCAAAGATTTTGAGAAATTTTGATTTTTGAAAGAGTTGGCATTGTCGATAATTATGCTCAATTTAAGAAATTGATTGATAATGATTCTATAGTGGAATTCTGATAATGGATAAGTAGCATTAGGATAAGGATTCTATAGCGGCATTTAGAGAATTTATAAGTAGCATTAGGATAAGGATTCTATAGTGGAATTCTGATAATGGATAAGTAGCATAAGCATAAGGATTCTATAGTGGCATTATGGGAATGCATAAGTAGCATTAGGAAGAGGATTCTATAGCGGCATTTAGAGAATTTATAAGTAGCATTAGGATAAGGATTCTATAGTGGAATTCTGATAATGGATAAGTAGCATAAGCATAAGGATTCTATAGTGGCATTCTGATAATGGATAAGTAGCATAAGCATAAGGATTCTATAGTGGCATTATGGGAATGCATAAGTAGCATTAGGAAGAGGATTCTATAGTGGCATTTTGGGAATGTATATGTAGCATTAAGAAATTACTTTATTAAAATAATTTAACCCTTGAAATTTAGAAAATGTTCGCAAAGTGACACAAGTGATTATTTGATTTTTAATGCAGATATTTAAATTCGGATTATGGATAAACATAAGAATACAAAAAACAATCTAATTGGGTCACTAACTCAAATCTGACAGCTTCTGTAAGGGCACAAAATATGCTCTTACATATAAAACCAATGCAATCGCCGACGGCTATATACGACGTGTTAATGTACGATATTTTTATGTGTCGACATATGCCGACGTGTCCCAATTTAAGCAATTCGTAGTGTCGGTCTATGCCGACGTGTCCGCGAAAGGGTTAACAGAAAGTATGCAACAAAAATATTTAACGGACTCGATGTGCTATCAAGAGAACAGGAAAGAGCTAGGAAATAAATTGTGACAATACAATTGGCCAATTGACAATAAAGAGTGCTAGGTAATAAGCATTAATGGAATAAATAAAAATGTTTATATTTGAAATGATTTTGAATTTCTATTTCATCTGTCATGTGAATCTCTAATCCTTTAATCCTTCATTATAGTTATACATGACATGTTAGCTGCGATTATTTGTACAGGTATAAATATTGTTGATAAGTAATTGAATGATATGTTCACATGATCATTTTTTATTTACCAAAATATATTTGAGATTTGCAAGTAACATTTTTCGATATAAACCTTCAGTTGATCATAAATAGTAAGTAACTAGAAAAAGAAAAAAAAATAATCGTAGAGACATGAAAATCGGCGAAAAATTAGCCAATAAGGTTGGAAGCACCGGCGCATGGGATCAATGACGCATTTAATAACCGATGATTAAACAACAAATGTTCAATCTCAACTATTGATAATCCTATTAAAATTTTGTCAAATACATTAAATGGCGTTGAACCTACCGGCAGAAGGTGTAACACCTACGGTAATATTGGAGCAAGATTTAATTATACTGGAAGGTATTTGAGATTTGATGTCAACCATATTCGACAAGACTAAATTACGGAAGAAGTTTTATTGAAACGGTAAGTAGCCAAAACCTTTATTCATATCAATATATACACCATAAATTCAATAACGATATTTGATTGACCATTCCAAGTTATGTCAGGAAACCTTGAAAACTGGAATTAAGAAATAAACACCAGAAATTATACGACTTCATCAGGACATGGCTAGTGATAACGAAAAGACTTTTATAGTTTATAATCCAGATTTACAAAATTCAAGAAATGTAATTAGTTATTGAAATGACATATATTTAAACAAATAATTACTAGTACTTTATAATTAGAAGACATCAGATCTATATTTCCATATACTTTTTCTGTATTAACCATATTAAATGCATTTGTTATCAAATTTAAACAATCTTGAATCTAAATCGTAAACTATTTATTAATTTGAATTTATGGATAAAATATAACTTGTTGGAGCTTATAAATATCACCAAATTCTTCTTTAATAGACGCTTTATACAAAGTATGATTAGGTCTCTTTAATTTTATATCCTAACACTAAATAAAATATTTTCAAAAAATTCGTATTATTACTGCATCAAAAATAGAATCTCCGTTTAAAGCTAAAACACAATTAAAATCATTTAAAACTGATCTAAAATAAAATAATAATTTAACGAATATATGAAAATACCCTTGAGACTTTAACAAAAGTTTTTCTGATGGAGATTTATTTTTTCGTTCTAAGCAAACCTTACACAAAGACAATGATGATAATATTCGATCTATGTATACAACATTCATGAAATCTGGTATGAAAATGAAATACCTAAATAACTGATAATATAGATTAAAATTATTAATTAAATATTGTTACACGAAAAATTATATATTATAGCCAAATCATAAATATTTAAGTTTACATTAAAATATTAGGTAATTTATTAAAACACTTGAAGAGTTAATAATTATATAATTAAAAATTACTAAATGCACTATTAATGGAAATTTTGACATTGAGCGTTGACTTCTTAAGGATGCTAAAATCATCTTGTTATTTAACTTAAAATTTTAATTGATAGATCAACTTGGTTTTTGAAAATAAATTTTCGATGTATAAATACTAGAATATTTGCGCAAACTGAAGATAATGATCTAGTATTATACATGAAACGTTTTAATCAATAAAAAGAAAATATTCTGATTGAATTAATTTTCGGTAATCTTGCTTAAAATTCGCGTGATGTTGTGATAGTTTGATGGAATTGTAGTTGTTGATTTGGTTTAGTCTTCATAGTTAGTAGCATTTATTAGTACTAAAATAATACTTACTGCTCAACTAACAACAGTCACAACTCTCATCAAACACTATCAATGAAACCACACTCGAAATGAATGAAGTGTTTCTGGTGTTTTGATGAATGGAGTGATCTACTTAAGGTCCCATCACAACCTCCATTACCACTATTTCTCATCACGTAAACCCGTTGCTAGGTAGAATTTGAAATGTGTCAGCAAAATATGAGCTTCGCTTTCGGAACTTCTGATCTGTGGTGCACATTTGGTTCTCAAAAACATGCGTAAGAAGGTCTATGTCTGTTTCCAATCTACTGATCCATTTGTTGGGCTGAACCGAAATAATTGTGAGCGGTTAATAGTTGTGGGCTGAATGGAGAAGTAGGAAAGAAAAAGTAAATAAAATAATTGAATAGAGCAATAAATAGATTTAGTAAAAATAGTAAAAATAAGAAACTTAAATAAAACATGAAATATTAAGTAAAAACAGAAAGAAAACTAAAAATAGGCCGCCATATAACCAAAAGTCAACAGAAATACGCGTAATTAAGTAAAAATATAATAAGACAAATAAAATAACAAAATAAAACAAAACAATAGCTAAGAAAAACAATAAAAAATAAAGAAATATAGAAAATAACCAAAAAACAACCCAACTTAATTTTGATTGGTTAAAATTTAATATATAAAGCGGCCGTTAAGTCAGTTAAGCAACTACTTCAAAAAATCTAATCTACAGGGAAACCTAACAACGCGGAGTAAGCCAACGACAACAGAGCAATCAACGAGAATTCATGAATTATCTATTAACGACATCGATTAAGGGACTATTGGAGATTATACGTCGATTACTTATCGAACTATTAGGGAAAAGAGATTTGATAAATCCATTCAGCTATCCAGCTATTAACCGCCGAAAAGTATTGGTTTGATTTTCTTTTTACATTTTATGCACCAATAATAATGAGTAATATTGTATATATGCTATAATAAAATTATGAATTCTTCAATACGGAATCATGCTTTGCCTTCATGGAACCGGCGACGATGCCGTCTGGGAACCCCGAGTATGAGGAACTACATAATTTTGCAAAATTTCCTATCCACAGTATGGATTTCGACTTATTAGTGACTTCAGATGGATATGATGAGAAAATACGAGTGTCAGGTTTAGAATGTTTATGAGGTATACTTGGAAAACCACCACTGAACGGTTCAATACTAGGACCTCGTACTCGGATTCCAAAGGACATGGTCGCCGGGTAAAATTTATTTTATTCATTTTTGATTAAATAAAGTAATCCACAGCATTTATATTTCATAAACAAATTTTCTTTTCTTTTATTGATTTGATAAATTTGAGTGCGGTAAATCTGTCGGTCAGCACGATCTAGAGACGGTCGGTAGCAATACCGGTGGTGTTTAGGTGGGTTCTGGCAGGTGGAGGAGCCAATAATAAAGTCAGGAAAACGAAACAAATTGCTAAATTCCAGTGTTCACATCGAGTGGCAGTAAACCGTTAGTTTGTTCAATAAACCAGGAGGATCGTAATGCTGACTTAATTCCAGTATTTTCCGTGCTATAACATCCATACTTCAGTAAGAACGCGAAGAGAATTTCATTTGCGACAAAGTTTCTGAGACTCAGCATGCACCGGTACGTGGAGAATTTTCTGTCATCTTTCCTTCGAACCAATAAGTATCCAGTAGTCGAGATCTATAATTCCAAGGACTATATCATCTGAATATCTTCCAGTAGCTGACTAGGCTTAATTCCAGTGAGAAATTCATATTCGACGTCATAGAAAATCCGAACTATACTATGAGCTGCGATAAAATCTCTGCAATCATGAATTCATTAAGAAAAATATTTATCCATTATCGATGATGATTGATTTTGATCTTGACAAACCTCCGCTCATTAGGTGTATGACAGTGATTGATTTTTCACAGGCATAGATATTGAATGACATAAACAAAATCCAGACACTGATTTACTGACTTCAGTTGAAAACGTCCATCGGTTTCTTTAAAGACATACAAGTTAACGTAAATATTGACATTAAACGCTGTCAGGCAAAATCTGCAGTAGAATGATATTATCTCGATTAAGCCGAAAAATTCGGTTGATGAATCTGAATCAAATGACATAACGACGATCATGCGATCGATACGGGAAAGTACACAAATTACGAGCAATCGACATTCTTATTTACCGTACATCGGATAAATTTTTAATTAAAGATCCAGGATTTTTCTAATTAAATTTGATTTAATTTTGTTTTATGTTTGAATCTTACATAAAAAATTAAATAAAACATTCTATTGCGGCAACTTAAATTTAGATTTCCCTTTAATTATATTTTTCAAACATAGGAATCGACGGTGGGAAAATGTTTAAATATACACATTGATCAAATCTTCACCCGCATAAATTATGGTACAATGGAAATGTGTCGACGAATGGTGTAAGGGATATGGTAATGTAGAAAATGGAGAAATGCGCGTGGGCACTAAATCGAATTTGTTAATAGTTAATTGTGTTGTGGTATGTCGATCAAATCTCTTATAACGAATTCCCTTTTAGAATGAGTGAACCAAGTCGGCCGTCTAAGATCTTCGACCATGTTTTTCCTGCTCAGATAAAAACACAGATATTAAGAAACTCCAAGAATACAAAGGGGCTCTGAAAAAACGAATCGAATATTATGAGTGTACGTGGGTCTCCCCACCACAAATAAAAGAAGAGAGGACAAAAATACTGCGGCTGGAGCACTGTCGAGACAGTCTCCTAGAAGAAAGCCGATGTCAACGGCTGACAATCAAAGCCCAGTCTGAGGCTCTACACAAGGTGAATTCGGAAGAAGAAATACAACGAAGAGTCCGGGAATACCCTATAAAAGATGGGACCAATGTGTTCCCCGTTCATCATCAGGAAGGAGAATCTCAAGCGAAAAAATCTAGTTGTAGCGGACATGGGAGTAACTTTCCACCGCTCGTAGACCCAATTCTATCCGGGTCGTACAAGACCAATAGTATATCTTTGACACATGCAGAAACTGTTCGTGCGTTGCTACCGATTCCTAATGCGGATCATTCTATCTCATATACCAAGAAACGAAAACGTCCTTCACAGGCTGAGATGAATTAAAAGCGATGCGATACTATCGCTGCCCTTGGGGCATACCTATTTGCTGCTCAATCTTCTAAAGAGAAAGTCTCAACGACCACCGTAACTATTCCGATAAATGATTTCCGGATAGTTTCTACCGAAACAGCCCATATTCGAAGCGATTCCCGGCTACAGGTAGATATATTCCCCCTGTTAGCCGAGGGCGACATGTAGCAACATATTCAATTTCGTTCGCATCCCGGAGAAAGTGTACAAAGACATCCTATCCGTTAATCTGTAGAGGGAAACACCTGTTATGATTGTTGTATGTGTTGTATAGCACAATTAAATGTATTGAGAAAGAAATTCTTGCGTTATATTTAGTTTTCTGAATTTTATGGTAAAAATTGAGCGAAACGTTCAAATAGAGTAGTTTCTATTTTGGAGAGACGTCCCTTAGACCAGGACGCCGGTTTAAAGAGAAAGAAGCGAGGTAAGCCCTTCTACGGCACTCTGGAATCCACACCGCGAGTTCTACCGGGAGTAGTTTTACCATAGGAGCTCACCTGCTGGTAGACTCCGACCTTCGTATACAATACCAACGTGTTACATCGCCACGGGTATACGCAAGGGGATATAATTGTCAACTCATGAAGGTTATCTAGATCATTTTTGCCTGAGCATATGGGATGGTGTAATTCTTCCTTCTAGGTAACCAACACATTTATGAGCTCCATTAACTCCGATTCCTCTCAAAAATAGCACAATTTCTTTTCCAAAGAAAGATAATGTAAAAAACTAAAACACTTTTCATTATCATTACATATTTAAGTATAACTACCATTTTTATAAAACAAAATTATTTCTTGACGAGTTTAAATACTTTTTGGATGCACCACATAGATTTCACTTGAAATTGTTCTAGTTTAGGTCTAGTAAAGTTTTCATTGAATCAAGATTTAGTATTCATATTACCATATTACCAAAAATAAATCAGCAGCTTCAATCTGAACACTATAAATCAATGGTTTCTATAGTCGTAGACTAAATTATAATATTTATTTATTAAAAAATGCCACCTTTATCCAAATAGATTTCAAATAATTCCAAATTGACCTTAAAGTTAATATCACGTTTTATCTTTTTATATTGTTCAAAACTCTAATCCCGAATTTTTAGAATTCTTTTATTGCTTATCAAATTTTATTATTTTCATAAAAAACAATAACTTGAACTCAATTTGTTTTACTGTGGCAATTAAATTTTGTATTATACTTACATTTTGCTAAAATCTTTGGTCTTATTTTTTTTAATCGAACAAGTTCAATTTTACAATGTCAGTTTCTGATACAGAGCAATCAGCAGTTGAAAACGAGACTCAAGATTTTAAAAGTAGCTATAATTTTTTCTATTAATTTTAATATGAAATTCGTTAATTTTTTTAATTTTAACAATAGTGAACAATTAATTATCTTATTATTTATATAGATAGAAAATATTTTGGAAACCAGATTGAAATTTTTAATCATCCTAGTAAATCAATATTTTAAATTTACAATAAATACTTATTAAATTTGTTAATACTAATGCTTAATATTACCTTGGTTTGTTGGTTTTGATTTCAAGTTAAAATTTTGTTTTATTTATTTAATCTAGAATTAATATAAATGTAAAATTTTAAGTTCTAGACATAATACTCTGGCGAAGTCCTTTGAAAACTGCAGCAATTTTGTTATCCTGTATGACTTTAGAAATCAGTTTAATATGCTTTTCAGTAATTTCAGTTTTGGCTTATGCAGGATTAACATTTTTAATTGTCGCTACAAGTTTTCGTATGTATATGAAATTTAGTGGACAAAATGACAATAACTTTATTCAGTAAGTTATTAAATATTTGATTTACAAAAGTTTTGTACCTTTATAATTCTAATATTATAATTATCTTTTATTTTACATTAAATGCAAATTTATTTATGATTTTCTTATTTTAATGGAATAATTACTTTAAATTCTATACATTAAAGTTGAAAGTTTCTCTCGAAAACTTTCATGTAGCGTAATAAAATTTTGCATATGCGTTCAAAATGAATTCATATTTTCAACGGGGTCACTTGTAACTATGATAGGATGGAAATCGCGAGAAGGATAAAATATTGCCCAAACCTTATTTTTAATACATTTTATACGAGCAATTACATTTCTGAATATTTTAAATATGATTATAAATATATTTATTTAACAAATTCAATTTACATTGACATTTAGTTGACATTTAATGTTTTAGAAAAGAAATAGTTTACCAAGGATAGGTAAACTTCCTACACTGAACAAATTTTTTGACTATTACAAATATATTACGTTAATTTGCATTTATTAATTATCACTGATTATTTTCGATTGTTTTCTTTATTGTTATAGGACTCAAAATCAATAAGTTCTAATTATACAGATTTTCTAAAAAATTATTTAACTGATTACAGTTTATTTAATTAATTAAAAGAAATTGATTATTTTATTGTAAAAATTGCAATTCTATAAAAGCTGAACACTGATTGGATGGTTTACATTTTTGAAGAAAGTAGTAATAGAGGCTAGTAAAAGCTGATATTTTGCATTGTAAACGGGCTGGACTAACCTGTATTACTTTTACCTAAGGTAATTGGTGACTTTATTTTAGATGTGTCCATTAACTCGAGTACATCATGGCTAAAATTGAGTGTTTTCTCTGAAAAAACAAAAGCATTTGATAGTAGTAAATACAATACAGGTAAGTTAATATTTTGGAAATGAGAATTCTAGAAGTAGGCACGTTTTGGAGTATCATGGGTTAAAGTAGAACATGTATTAACCAATAATATTTGCTACAAGCAATATTAATCTAGCCGAAGAGTATCTAAAATAATTATAAAGCAATATATTCAACTTACATACATTCACATTTGACCTTTAGCTAATGTGATGTAATATATTACATATTTACGTCATTTACTTAAATTCTGTTAGAAAAATTATTTTAACCATCACGTTATCAATTCTGCTTCCCCATTATCTAATTTGACACAATAGCTTCGCCTCACTTTTCTCAGTGATAGTTCCCTATTTTTTAAGAGTCATCTGTTTCAAATACTTTATTTCTTATTTTGTCCAATATCAGCGTTAGGTTTTTGCTGATTCGACTTGTTAGGGTTGCCCTAGTTGTCAACCATCACGGTTTGCCTAGATTTACTGTTCGAGTCCCAGGCGATAAGTCCTAAATCTTATTGACCATCTCTGAGTGACAACCAATGGACTTACCACTGGACACCACCCAAAAGCCCACAAGAACTCCACTTTAGGATCCATCCCCTTGGTCACCCAACCGGTCTAAAAATGTTTGGACTGTCTGATATCTTCATTATTTTCCGATTTTCTTCCTTTTTATGACTAATTTCGTTCCAATCATAACACATCTCATTCCACATAAATAGTTTCAACTGGACCTCTTATGTACAGTAATATTCATCATAAATTAAATGACAACCAATCTTTCGACCTGGAAATAACATTGTCTTTCATTTGGCTTTCTATAATATAAGTTTCTATTCAATTTCCTTTGAATATGTATAGCAACACGAGCATCATTTGCCTTCTTTTTTAATACTTAAAACTTCCCAGTGGTTTTCCACAATTCAATCTTTTGCGTTAAATTGGAAAATGCTCCCGGAATTTGCATTTAAACAAAACTCTACAAATAATTTGGTCATATAATTTTGATTGTCATTCCAATTCAAATTATTTCTGCAGTTTATTTCGAAAGTTTAAATTGTTATTATCTTTTTTTTAAATTTATAAACAATAAATTGAAAATTTTGAAAAATTATTGATTTTTAAAAACAATTACAAATATTATAAGAACTTTTTTTCCAATATATTTATTAAAAAGAGCTTGAAGACTATAAATACAATAATTACAAAGCACATAAGGTTGAGATTTTTATGTCTTGGTAGAAACAAAGTTATAATCTGTCTCCCTCATTCTCTATTCAATCACCAAAACTCTATTTACAACACATTTTCACAAAGTTCTGATAAAATTATTAATTTACTAGCTTTTTGTTGTTAACGAAGACAATAAATCTTGAACAAGGCTATGGGGAAAAAACTTGTTGAATATAAAACAAAATTCCGATCGATAGTATAAAAAAATTTTAAAATAAAGAAAAATTAAAAGATCAATAAATTCCTGAAGATAATCACAAATTTTAGACTTCATAAATACCCAAAAATCTCTTGAGAAAAATGTCAACATAATTAATGTACTGCTAAATATTATAAATGTGATTTCTAGAAAATTGTATAAATTATTTTGACAGTAAAATAATCCATGTCCATGAACTAGCCATGTAGCTGTTACAGTTTCAGAATAGCTGCCAGCAAAATGTATGCAGATATTTGATATGATAATATAAATATTGATTTTTCACTCTCTAATTGATCCACAGTCAAGCCTGTTATGATATGCTAAAAATAAAATATATTCAATTAAAAAAATGTGATAAATAGTTAATAATATTAATGATTTTACCAGTGTAAAAATTTTTTCTTTCCAAATTTGGCATTTTTTATTGGTTAAAACGAATGATTTATATTTAGCTTCACAGCTGAGTCGGATATATCCAATAATTACTTTTTACTAAGAATAGTCATCTTAAAAGCCTTGTTAGGATGTCAGGCTTTTTGGCTTTCAACAACCGTACCATTAAAATCGTAAAATATTGATTGGTAATAGTAGAATGTGAATTCGTCAGATATAGGTCAACTTCCCCTAGGAAAAAAATAAGCTAGATTTTTTAAAAAGTAAACCAGTAAGGTAAAAAAAAGTAGGTCATATTTTTTAAAACTATATAGTGTATTTATTTAAAGCTATAGTTTATTTAAGGTCAGATTTAGTATGTAATATATTTATAGATTTCCTATTTGCTTTCAAAAACTATATTATTAAAATCGTAAAAGCTTAGTGTAGTAGGATGTGAGCAGGTCAGATATAGGGCAATCCCACAAAAAATATTAAGCTAAAAAATTTTAATAGTAGGTTATTTTTAAGGTTAAAGTAAAAATGTAATTTGAAGGTCAAAAAAGTAGGTCATATATTTTTTAAACGATATAGTTTATTTAAGGTCATAATATTTTTTCTATTTGAGGGGTGATGGGCATACACCCGACTACTATTGGTGACCATGTAAAGGATTTGAATGGATTTAGATAATTTTTTGTAGTTTCAATAGAAATTTTTAAAATTAAATTCTCAACACTTTTGGAAAATTGTAAAAATCAATACACAAAATTTTTTTTGATAATTCGATATTTATTTTATGTGACCGCATATTTTCAGAAAATATTTTAACAACTGTAAAGAAGAATTATTGAGATTTTGTCATCTAACAACAATATTTCATATTAGATGTGTGAAACAGATTTTTTTCTTCGAAAATCTTTTTATTGATAAACTGAAAAATAATGGAAGCAATTTAGAATGTTTAATATTTCTTATTTTAATTCTCCAAATAGCTCAACGAAATTTTCTTAATAAATCTTTCATAATTAGAATTTTCTCGATATATAATGGAAATCCCAAATTAAATTGAGATATTTTAAGCTCACTGTAGCTTTAATGGCTTCTAATTACATGAATAATATAATTGTTCAGATAGTGTTTCAGACAAAAATCCTTTATACCATCAGCTTTTATAGATCATCTTATAAAAGACTTCGGAATAATCTAGTGAAGTTGTTATTTCTTCTTAAAAGTTACACTTTTCTCAATAATCCTAATAATTTAAAATACGACTTGCTCGATCAATATTGGCCTATCATCATTCATCCCTGGAACTAACTCTTTAATTTTATTCAATAAATAAACTAGAAATTGGAGATACTCGAATTAATAATCAAATAACGTAATCGAAAGGTCAAAATCTGGCCAAAATGTTAGAACGGCATGTAGAAAATGTAGAAAAACGATTCAGTAGAAAACAATAGCGTTCTATCTGAGTTGACTCGAGAGTCCTATAAAATGAATGTCTCTTAAACTCATTTATAAATTACAATTCCTCCAATAAATGAACTTCTTTCTTGTCTGAATATCGAGTGACATCAGGTTGTTAGCACTAGGTATTTAATGCATCATCTTGTAAAGAAGTTAATTCTGTGTCAACCAAAAGTATCTTGAAATCTCTTGAATAAGTCACTGGATAAATTGAAAATTGATAATGATCGTAAAATGAAGGAAATTTCCATAGATTTTATCAAATTTCTTTTTTTCGATATAACATCGCAAATTCAAACAACAAATATAAAATTTTTATCAAAATCACATAAATTTTCGTTGATTGCAGATGTGTATTTTATATAAATTTCCACAGCTATAGTAAGCATTTAATGAGTGAATATTAATAGGCTGTACTTGGATAAAGATATTAAAATGAATAAAAGCAAATCTTCTGCCTTTACAGAAGGATTTATAGCCAAAGTTGATGCATTTGTTTTAAAGATTCGAAGTTTATTGTTGATCGAAGATTATTTTGAATCTCTCAAGGTAGAATTTGATGAATTAAAACTTAATTTTTCCAATTATAATTGCAGTTGGGTGTTTTTCTATATTTTATGACATATATCGGAGCTAAATTCAATTTTATGACTTTATGCATTTTAGGTAAGTTTCCAATTATCTATTACGTAACAGGAACCGATTAACTATAATTGTTCCGTTTTCTTACTATTTAATCCATGTCCCACTTTCATTTTCATTTTTAATCTAGTGACTCTTATCGTATTCTGTGTACCGAAAATCTATCAAACTTATCAGGTTTATATTATTTTATTTATTAGTTTTAAATTTTCCACACTGTTTTATTTTATATATTTATTGACCGTTCAAGAAAAGTTGTTTCTGTTTAATACTATAAATATTATAAGTTTTCATGCTACTTGGATATTTTTGATATAATAATTATAATATTAATAAAGATAATAATAATAATAATAATAATAATAATAATAATAATAATAATAATAATAATAGTTTGTAATAAATAATAATAAAAATATCAATAATAATAATAATAATAGTTTGTAATAAATAATAATAATTTATAATAAATAATATTAAAAATATTAATAATAATATTAATAATAATACTAATAATAATAATAATAATTTGTAATAAATAATTATAATAATTTATAATCAATAATAATAAAAATAATAATAATAATAATAACAATAATAATAACAATAATTTGTAATAAATAATAATAAAAATAATAATAATAATAATAATAATAATAATAATAATAATAATAATAATAATAATAATAATATTAATAATAATAATACTTTGTAATAAATAATAATAATTTATAATAAATAATATTAAAAATATTAATAAAAATATTAAAAAAAATATTAATAATAATAATAATAATAATAATAATAATAATAATAATAATAACAATAATTTGTAATAAATAATTATAATAATTTATAATGAATAATAATAAAAATAATGATAATAATAATAATAATAATAATAATAATAATAATAATAATAATAATAATAATAATTTGTAATAAATAATAATAAAAATATCAATAATAATAATAATAGTTTGTAATAAATAATAATAATTTATAATAAATAATAATAAAAATATTAATAATAATATTAAATATAATATTTTAGAAAATAAAGAAAATTTATTTAAGAAAGAAGATTTATCAATAATTAACGACGGCGTGGTATTTAAAATTAAACATAATATTTTTATAAATTTTTGGAAAAAATTTGATTTTGCATTTCCACATGGGTTTTAAGGTTTTATGAAAATATAAAAATATTTTAAAAGTTTTTTAATTAAATATTTACATAAAATCATGCTATGAAGGGTTATATATAACGTATTTCCGTTTCACATGTTCAGCTGCCAAGAGAGACTAAAAAGAACCATTTAAATTTTATCAATACATTTTTCATTCATTAAGATTCTCAATGAAATGTTTTTATCTTTCAATTTTCGACTTGTGACAATATTGATCTGTCATTTTTTATTTTCAACGTTCCCTTCTACCTCAAATAAAGTTGCTAAGAAATCGATCGATTTTTCTTTTTGATTCCGATCTATCCCCACTAATTCCCGGTTGTATGAAGGATTTTGAAATATTACCAATCAAACTATTAATATTCTAATTTAGTGGAGGTTTAAGGATTCAAAGCAACCAAAAAGTTTGCAAATTCCTCCTGTCCGCCGTTTCTTAAATTAGTCTAAATTATGTTCTTAAACTAATAATTTATTATTAACCAATCTCACTTGAAATATTTGATAGTGAATATCATTGCATTGCACTATTTAAACCTCATTCCAAAGACTGTTGGTGCTTATTATTTATTTCAGGTTGAACTAGACAATATGTATCGACTTTTGACAAATAAAATTTCGCTTGTAATATCAAGGTCAGTTTTCGTGAGATATTTATATAATAATATTGCATTCTTTATATGGAGCTGCAAGCAGTTTGTTGTTGCATGCGATAAATATCCTGCCGAATGAATGAATAATGTATAATGATGATCTGATCATTTGTACACATTTGTTAGCTTGTTTATCGGTCTTGCATGCATGTTTAGTTGGATGTTCTCGTTCAATTTTCTCTCTGTAACTTTCTGTCAACAGAAATCGATAATTGCACATTTTTACCAATTCATCAAATAGTGTTTTTAATGATGGGGTTTTTTAGATTGGCTGATAAAATGCGCCATTTACCAATGATTGGTCCTCTTTTTCGACAGCACCGACAATAAACCTACCGGAATAAAATCGATAACTAGTCACACAAAAACAACAACCAACAGAAGCTTTACTATTTTTATTTAGTGAATTTTTCATTGTATTAGTTTTGTCGTATTTATGAGCTTATTTATCAAAGTTGTTTTTTATTTATTTTTAAAAATTGATTAGCTATTCTCTCCGAAACACTTTAATTCATTTCCCGTGTTTGTTTTATTTGCCACGAGATCGAATTGGCCTGGTATGTATAGGACAATGATTTTAATACATTTTCAGATTGTAAATTTCATTTTTTAGATTTTTTTTTTCTATTAATGTCATTATCAAATATAATTATAATTTTCATTTTAATTGGTTGAAAATGCTTTACTGTAAGGCTGTTTTCCTTTAAAATTTCTAAATAGAAAATTTGTGCCATTGATATTTTGTTGCAAAATGAGGAGGTTTTTAGAGTTGATAAAGGCAGTGTAGGAAATTTGTGTTGCTTAGAAAATGAATTTTTCAATATATTCTCATAGTGATAATAAATACCAAAAAAACGAAAACTGATCAAAGGTGATTCATTTTACTGGTTTTAAAACTAAAAAAAGATAATAAAAGTAATGGCCAATTATTTTTGAAGAAATATGACCATTTATTAACCATTATATGGAATATAATTTTAATTAATATTCAAAAATTTTGGATTGACTGGCAATTTCTGTGATGGAATTTGACCAAAATCGTTTAGATCAGGGGTGTGAAACTTGCGGCCTCTGGAGTTTTATCGAAATAAATCTTAATTTATATAAAAATCCATGAATTTTGAGGATTTACAAATAAAAATACTTGGAACTACTGAAATGTACCGTACTGTACATGCATCCCGCCGATTACAAAAACGAAATACAAAAGTCAATTATTCACACCCATAAATTGAGCACTCAATTGTGAAATGATGACTTATTTGCATATGTGATTCAGAAATAATAAACATTTTCCAGAATATTTCGTACACCTGCATTTTTCAAATCTGGAGAATGATTATAAACTTTGTTTTAATTACTAACTGTATATAAACAAAAGATTTAAAATGAAATTAATTAATGTTAAAATACTTTTTGACTGCAGCCATATTTGGGGGCGACAAACGTCAATGTGGCCTATGGAAATAAAAAGGTTCCCCATCCCTGGTCTAGATCTTTATTGTCGCCATTGTCTATTTCCTCAACTGTGGAATTTTCTGGATTAGTAAATTTGTGTGGGTTTTTCCGTTTTTGACTTAATTGCCACAAAAAAATAATTTTTCCAAGGTAATACAATTAATTTTTTGAACGGCAAGCTAGTAATTGACTTCTAATAAGAGATTTACGAGTACATTCAAGGGCAAAAGGTCTTTAATTACATGGATTATTTTAATACAAATCGAGTGAAAATCAGTGGGTAGAAGCTGGTGGAAGTTCTCATAAACTACCAAAAGTCTGTTGGAAAAGTAAAGAAAGGTTATATGTGTAAGGTTAATTATTCTTCGATTATCTTCAAAAAGCTAAAAAATACAATAAAAACAGGTAAACATTATTTTGTACTGGATAGTTTTGAAGTTGAACTCAAAACATAACGAGGTAAGAGTAATTATTAATCATGACAACACATCAGCAAAAAAAGTAAAAATGTAACAGTAGAATCAGGAGAATTCCATATTCAATAGTTCTGGATCTGATTTTTTTATTTCCAAATTTGAAATGATGGCTTACAAATTTGAAAGCTTTGATAATCATATTTTATGGTATTATTTCTCATCCACCACTGAATGACGTCGGCTCTGAATCAGGTGGATTTGTAACAACGCAATCATTAATAGCGCTTCCGTTGCAATGGAAAGAGGTCATGGTGAACAATAGAGTTTTCATTTCGTTGGCCATTTGTAACTGTTTTCGAAGCCGTTACTTTTTAGATTTCTTCGTACTTAGGGGGGGTTGGGCTTTAGACGAATTACTGAGATCTAAACACAGAGTCATGATTTACAGTACACAATTATTATGATAATAAACGATTGTTTGAATAATGATCCTGGCATATCTAGGAACATTTATGAATACTACTAAAGATTTTCGGAAAAACAGTACAAACTTTTCCGAGTGATGCAGTTGTTATATCTATATTAGTATAGAACGCTGCAGAAAACTTGGAGTTGTCAGGAAACAAATCGAAACCAGAAATGGGGTTAGATTTCGGTTTAAGGCGAGCTCTTTGTTCTTCTAGAAAGTGCTTACTTACTAAAATAAATAAAATCGTCTCTCACACATGAATTGGATTTTACAATTAATTTCTTCTTGAACTTGGCGAAAACCTAGTTTCAATCAATACTCATTTATTTGAAAACTTCATGTATGTTTAGAATTAAATTGTGTTAGGCTAGATCCGAGAAATTGAAAGTTTGTTTTAATACATTAGAAATATATAGAATGGAGACCGCACCAAATCGAATCAAAATATATGATTATACATCATACAACACAAAGTAAACTACTAAACACTTTCAAGATATATAAACATGTATAATGAAAATGGTAAATGCAAGAAGTTACAAACATAGTAATGGGACAGACACCGTATTTAAATAATCTCTTCAAGACGAGATTAAGAAATAAAAGAACGAATTTAAGAAAAGTGAATAAGAAAAATATATTTCAAATTATAACTAAAAATATCAAACGAAAAAGAATAATATAAAGGAAATAAAATAAACTAATAATTCGTCTGTTTAAAAAAATTAATAAAATACCAAAATTGTAAATTAAATAAATCATGCAAAACTTGAATGCCATTTTGAAATTTTTGGGCGGTCATCAAAAATTGGTACATTAGCGTTTGTTGATTTAATACATTATACATAATTGCTGTTACTTGTCAGGATCAAGAAAGAGTTTCATAGTAGTGAGGCTTTGTAAAAATAGATTTATTTTCTTAAGTTGCAAGTTCTCTCATGTAAATCTACTCCTCCAGCTTCGACATGCATTGTCTTGAACTTAATGCTGTGGCGTTTTTTAAAATTGTCTAACCAACTGTCGTTAGTCATAAAGTTTGGAATATGCATAAGCCCGACCAGTTTCATCACCTTCTTGATCAAATCACCTTTGACAGACAGATTGCTTCAGCCATATGAGTGCTCCTTCTACAAGCTTCCGGCCATGTACTTATATCAACTTCATGCGCTTCGATGGAACACAAGGTTTGATTTCAGTTTTGATTGCATTCTTTTTAACTCCGATGCTCCATTTACTGCTTATCTTCGTGGCCAACTTGGTTTGATTCGGCTCCCTCTTCGCAGTATCGATGATTTACTTTTTTTGCTTTAGAGTAAAGTTAGTTCGCTTGCGCTTCTGAGCTGACAATATAGGTTGAATTTGAAAAAAAATTACTATTGTTACTATTACGTCACTATTATGTGATTGTTTATATATATGATCGCGCTTTTATATTCGCTTATTAGCTTCAGTTGTAGACTTCTCGCTGTACATCTTGTGAATGGCTTGGTGTAGTTGTTTATCTGCGAGAAGCATTGCGTTTTGACCTAGACACAGTCATACTATGTGTGTAGGTATTAAGTGTTGTTGTGTGCAGTTAGACTTAATTTATCGCTTTACCTGGGACGTGAGTGATGATCAAGCATTGTGCTTTTAAAAACTCGTACCTTTTGACAGTTACACAATATAAGCATAGTAGCGAGAGTAGAGAGTGGTATAGTAAATTTATTTTATATTTGGTACCTAGTAAAAGTGGTATAATAGCGAGAGTGGCATAGTAACAAGATTTGATTATAAACCATTTTTATGCTCGTTCGGTGTTCAGTGGTATTTATGTATCATGTAATTTATAAACATATAAATTACATTTTTTAATGAATTTAATGAATTTTCATCTTTTTGAGACAGCCATAAAACTTCCCAGAGAAGAGTAAATGGGTAAGATACGACGAGATACTGTGTAAGTGATAAAGTTGAATAGGAGTGAGGTGCCTTCAATGATAAGGCCATGAACCCAGAAATCTGTTATTGTATATTTATAACGCTGTTACGACAGGCTCATAGTGGTATTATATGATTAGTAGCAAGAGAGAATGGCAAGAGACCAAAATGAGAGAGTATACAGAAAGAATTTTCCTTACAATATACCAAGCAGTATTATCACTTCTATGAATTCGATGATGGTGTTTCAAGCTTCATAAAATATTTACTGAAATAGCTAATTTTTATAAGTTAAATCATAAGGCGTTGCATTCTAATTCATTAAGTGAAAATGTAGCAAAAACCGACTCTTAGGCTCCATGACTGAGATGTGTGTAACTTACACATATTTTTGGTCAGGCACAGAGTAAGTAAAATGTAACTCAAGTGATGATCAATGTGTTAGTTTAGTTAGTACCTTAGACAAAATATAAGTTTTTCATTTCTCAAAGAAATACATTAAATAGTTATATCGGTTATCTATTTCCAATACAATTTAAATCTATAAGTAGGATATAGTTGTCCTTGATCTCAAAAGCCAAACTATGTTTTTAGACCTCGGCGGCATCCTTGACTACTTGTCTTTAAAACCAGATTACTAACTTTAAAAATGGTTGAGAATTAATTTGCAGGTGAAATCCCTCAACACTAGAAGAATGGTGCGATCAACAAAGTTAGGATAATTGTAGCTATATAATGCAATCCACTGCCTTCAGTAATTTTATAAGTGGCAAAGCAAGGCAAAATCCAGATTACGCCATTGAATTTTATTAAACATCGTGGGTTTGTATTACTTGTAATTTAACATTATCTGTGGAACAATATTTGTGCATTTATTTAATATGAATATAATATGTAAATAAATGTCTGGTGGTCCAAAAACATTTAATCAGTCTGTTTTCTTTAATTTTTTGTTTTCCACGTTTACCTTGATAGGAATTTAAATATCATTTCATGAATGTGTCCATTTTTGAGTTAGCCTATTTTTCCTTTTAAAAGAAAATAAATATATTCTGCTTCAGTCAAACATTCACTAGTTCTGGTTAAGTATGCAAAGGCAAAAAGAAGAGTTTTTAGAAGCCCATCAGATATTAAATCACACTGATTCTGGTGACGGAAAGGTAGATGGAATAAGTAAATCATCAGCAAATTTAAAAGCAAAAACAATAAATTTCCAATTTAATTTTACATGTCATTTTTGTTCTCTACTAGATGAGCTTTCGTTAATTTGGATGGCCCCATTACTGGATCATTTTTCAGCAATTCGGAACTATTTGCCGATTTAAGGATGAAAATTGTTGCGTAAAACTATGATTATATAATATCTAAGGTAGGGCAAATGTTGAGTACCATAAAATCTTAAGATCTAGTTTTGTTGATCTTCGCTAGACAGGTTTACAAGTATTGAATTGAACAAGTAAATTGATGATAAAATGTAAACGTTCAAGTGTTAAAGAATCTTGGAATTGTCCAAACTATCGTATATGGACAAAACGTTCAAATTCTTGAAGTAGTTGCATTAGCATTGATATAGAATTTAAATGAAGAGCAAATAATTAAATTTTTGAAATGAACTCGCGATGAGTAATATTCATAGAAAATTTCTGAAAAGAATAAAAGTGAATTAATATGTGATAGTTTTGGTTATCTAAAGAATAAATATATATGATGAAGAGGTAAGTCCACCAATCTGTAGTCAAAATTCCGGAGCGGAGAATTAATGAGTAGTTTTGGTAATATATGTCACCTTTTCATTAGTTCTTAATCACTCAACACATTGTTGGGCTAGAACCGAAAATTAGGAGTTTGTTTTAATGAGTCAGAAATACATAGCATAAAAACCGCACCAAGTTGAATTAAAATCTATGATATTACACCAAATAATACAAAATAAAGTACACAACACATTGAGGATAAATAAAACACGTATAATAAAATCGAGGAACGCAAGAAGTTGCAATCACCAACATAGTTAATAGAGGAATAACGCATTCGAAAAAATCTGTCAACTAGAAAAATAAAAGGGTAATAAATAAAATAATAATTGAAAATAAAATAATTAATAATATGAAAAGAAATTTTAAGAAGGATTATTGGTCGTATTTACATACGAAGGACCATAATCAAATTAATTAGTAATGTTATGGCTCGAATTTACACACGAAGGAGCTATCACAATGAGTGCATACGTTAAGAAGAGGAATAGGAAAATGTTCTAAATAAATAAATTTAAAAAATTGAAACTAAAAATTTCCATTACAATTGACAAAATAATAAAAATTAAAATAAAATTAGTTAAAATTATTTAAATTATAAAATTTATAAAATTAAATTGTTAAAATTAATAAAAATAAAAAAAATTTGATTATTTAAATCAATTAAATTAAATTAAAATATTGCACACACTCATATATGTGTGTGCAACGTAATTCAACTGCACTGCATTCTGATTGTATCTAGTAGCAGAAAATGCAATCAAAATCAGTATAAATACTTATTGTAAATTTAGTTAAAAAACTTGTGATTTGATAAAAAAACGTGATTTCAACGAGAACTTGTTTTGACTTAGACATTTATATTTGACGAAAGTCTGAACATAATTTTTCCGTGTAACATGCTCTCAGTTTTCGGTTTATGCCATTGTAGTAAGCTTGTTTTGGATTTAGTAATTTTGGATTAAGTAATTCAATAAATCTTTATATTCAATTTAGTTTTTTTTGTTTTATGTTCTTTTATCGTTTGTTTCCTGTTTTAATATTTATGCGTGAGTACTTTTAATATGTACAAGTGGAATTATCATCATTGATTGGATTTATTTAACAGTATCACGAGATCTGAGTATGTTCGCGGCATACAGTTACCCCGAGAATTTGGATCGTGTTGGATGTCAATAGGTCTTCAACACTCAGTTGATTGGATTTAATTCGGAGGGCCTCCGACGAGTTCGTCACTGACGCCAGGATTCAAGGAAAAGTTATTTTAGAATATATTACTAAACCCAACAATCGGAAGGAAAATGACATTTATGAACAAGAAACTAAAGGAAGATCCCTGCGCAAAATTTCCGAAGATAACATTGAAAAACCTCCAGAAACGAGGAGCCCAATTAAATGAATACATGACAATAATCTAACAGGAGGAAAGATAATGAACAATGATGTAAGCCCTTCTATCGTCAGTCCAGAACCCGAAAATGAAAATACAATGAGGAGTAGTTTTAGCAGTAGAGCTCACCCGCTCATCGATTTTCAGCCATTGTATACTGCACCAACATGGTTATCACCATGGGCACACAGAGGGTATAAAGTACAATAATTATGAAGACGTTTAGGAAAGAGTCGATTCAAAATCCATGAGTACCCCTAACAATATTTTCAAACAGGTGGTAGGTAGCGAGAAGTGTTGCATTGATCGAAAATGTAAAATAAATTGGCGTTCCAAGATCAAGGACGACTGTTGACATAGCCATATTGTAGAAGAATGACAAAGACACCTACAATATGTAACACAAACTTTCGACATTTATTTTTACAAATAACTTTTTCAAATCACACCTGAAAAATGTATTTGCATTTTGAATAAATTCGATCTTAAAAAGTAAAAATAGATGAAACGTGAACAATAAATTTTAAGTCAATTATTTAAAAAGAAAATGCTTTTTATTAAACTAATAAATTATACAATAAAACGTATTTCATATCCATCAAATAATCAAATTTCATTTGAACTTGAAAAATTTATTAAAAGAGACAAGTTCATTTGTTTTAATTATATATATAAAATTGTTGAAGCTGCAAATAATTAGATTATCATCTGTTTCTTATTTTAATTATCATAAAACATTAAAAGTAAACATGAAATTATAAATTTATTGCAAAGAAAATCTTAATTGTTGTTTAACAATGGAATGTGAGGAAAGTGACGGTTAGAATATTGAATATTTCTATTTAAAAATTTATTAAAGTATAATTTGTCATGATAGAGCAACTTTATAAAAGATTTCTGAATTTATTAATATTTAGGAAATCCATGGGCATCCTTGTCAGTTAAAGCGAGATCCCCACAAAAATCCTGTTAGTATCATCTATTATAATAATATAGTAATTTACCATTTAAAAAAATTTAGCAAGCAAAATAATTGACAATAGATTTCCGAACAATTTTAAAAAGTCCTCAAGTATAGTTACTTGTAATATTTGCCAAATTTTATTATTGAAAAGTCAAACTTTGCATCATTTTAGTAAAAATTATATTTTTAATATCAATCAATTTCAATAGATATGCAATTTTTTAAAACATTTTATTTATCATTAATATCATGCAAATTGAGAATCCTTTTTCACTCGTTTAGCTAATTTCAAATTTTTATCTATTTTAATAGAAAGTTAATTAGCGTATTAAGGATAATAAATTTGAAACCCATCAAAATATTAAGGATTTGAGAAGATAATTAAATATTTTTCAATTTAAAGTGTCATTGAAAGCAGTGGAATGTTTCAATACGGTTTGATTTTCTTTAGCCAGAAGTTTAAATACTGAACGGAATTTACCGAAATCCACATTTGTGTTATCAGCTGAATATGTAGATTAATGGGAAATATTTAATTTGCATTTGATCAAAATATCAACAATTTGTTCAATGTTTTGTGCAGTTTCATTTAAATCTTCATAGAAATCAAGTAATCGATTTTTAACATTAAAACATCTAAGTGCCCGTTCAAATATTTGTTATGTTTCCATGATCCAGTGGCGAGGAGTGAGTTTCATAGTAGTGCTTATAAAATCTATCTGGGACCATCCATATGTTATGTAAGCATCGAGGAGGAGGGGTGTTCTAACAATGTCTATGTACGCACAAAATATAATAACTAACATGCTACAAATTTTTAGTTTTTGATATGGATTAGGATAAAATTAAGTTTTGTTATAGATTTTTATCTTTGTTTTAACATCTCGTATAAACATATAATGAATAGATTCTACATATAAGACATGTGAATGAGATTAAAATTACTGATAGTTTATCTATTTTGATGAGATTTATAATTGACTCTCACAAGACTGATCTTTATGTTTTTTCTGATCGTGATTCCAAGTAATAGAAAGAACATGAAATCGATGATCAGACTCCACGAATAAGGATTATTGTCGTGGTTAATTATGAGAACTGAGAAATTACAATGGCTACTTGACACATTTCTATACTGGGGGTAACGCCAGGGCCGGCCCAAGTGATAGGCAAAATCGCAAAAAGGGTATTGTCTAAAATCTATTATTAGATTATTTGAATTGATATTATATTTTTGAGATCATAATGAGTTATTGGAGTATTTACAAGGGGGGTCAAATTTATTTTCAGACTGGGGTATTAAATAGCGTAGGGCGGGTCCTGGGTAACCCGCGGAACTTATGTATGCATACAGTTGGAGTTTTTTGTGTACATAATATCTGGATAACCCGTTTGTTGCCAAAACGCATTCAGAGAAGTCCTCTTATTATAAAATAGGCACGAATGTGTTAGCATTAAACTTTGAACTATACGCTCTACTTGTATTGGTATTGCTTTGATTCGTATGTGTGAAAGTTAAGACAGCATGCATGTAGTATAAACTTGGCACAAATTTCCTATTGCGATGATGTTAAGAGATTCTTTAAAAATGCATGTTTCGACCGCGTTTACAGAAAAAGATGAACCGATAGATATCTTTCTGGTTGACCTTCAAAGATTGGCAACACTAGCTGACATTGCTAATTGTGAGAATTTATCTTTAATATTCAGAGTATTGTTATAAGTGAATATACAAACAAAATAGAAAAAATACTTAAAATCATTAGTAATATTGCAAAAACTACAATAAAATTAAAATACAAAATTTACATCGCCCTATTGTTAGTCGTTGTGCGAAAGTATTAGTATCTTCCCATTGGCTAGATAACAGAGCTCATTTCCACGTGTTTTCACATTTGTGCTAATTATTACACACACTCCAGGAGCCAGTGAACTGTCAGATCGTTTAAGAGGTAGAATTATTGGACAATGTGAGGCAGAAAGATCACAAAGAAACACCTTGGCTGCTTTGCACATGCCTCTGTCGACAGTGAACAATATTATGTGTCAATTTCGTAATTCATGGAAATCCACTGTCAACCCTCATATTGGACGACCAAAACCATCTGCGCGTATTCTTATCAACATACAACAGTGGCTTAAATAGTATTGGTATGATTGCAGTCGCTCAGAATATTAAAATACATTATTGAATTCTCTAAGTTTTATTTGCAGTTTTGTTTTAATAATAGATATTGTGAAAATCGTGTAGTTATTATTGAAAGTTATTATGAATAAAAATAAAAAAAATAAGCGGACACCTTCCACATATGGAATATCCACCACTGTTCTTCCCAGGCAATTTTAGTTGCATCATCAGAATCAAAAAATGTATATTTACTTAATTTTCCTGAAGAATCAATAGAACGGCATGATAAAATGTGTTCGTTATTATGGTTTGCCCAAGATAGCTCAACTGTCGTTATTTTGCATTGAGTAATAGTATCTTTCGTAGACGCGAACAAGCTTTTAATGTACTAGTCTGCTAACTTTCAAATTTAAGATATTCAGTTTCCACATTTACGTCTTCCTCCTTTTCGTGTCCAATTCCAAACTCCTTCGATATGTTGCTTCTTTAATTAAATTTGTGCGTGGTCCTCCAGTATTTATGGAAATTACATAATTGTTTTGCCTTTTTTTGGAGTCGTCTAGTTTTGTCACTACCGGAATTCATAGTGATGGAGTCTGTATTTATAAATGTCAATACTAATTATAAAAAAAATATTACTTATCGATATGAATATTAGGTAATATGCGCTCAATATAGGCACAAAATGGCAAATTCTCTGAAAAAAACCCAAGTTAAATGCAGTTATACTTTACTTCACTTTATAATTGTCATAAACGTGTCGGCATCATTTTTTATATTAATTTTTAGTTATCTGAAGATGAAAAATGCATCCTTGTAATTTGTATTAAAATAATAGTATGATGTTGTGCATGTTTGATTGTAAGTTGAAATCCTTACTTATACATTAATTATTATTTTTAGAAACTTCTCAAACAAATTAACATTATAATTTGTTTTTAATAATATTTGTATTATATAATGAAAAAAGTGTTAATATAATTTGTGTTATGGATTGGATTAATACCCGTAGCTCTGTGGCTAGTATGGCGACCACGATTGCAAATGTCATCAAACCATCAGAAACACCAGATTCAGATGTGGAAGATTTCATCTTAGAAACGGAACAATTCTTCGAGATGACCGATATTGTCGATGAATACTGAAGCAACTTCGTCTAAGCTTTTCTATCAATTAATGCAACGAAGAAATATAAGTTGACAAATGAAACTCTGCATTATACAGAAAGATTAAGAAACGCTTTTGCTAAGAACAGAAGTCTTATCGAAGCGCTAAATTATCGCCAAAAAAATGAGGCTGCCGAAGAATTCTGCTCAAAAATTGAGAAACTTTCAAAAAAATATTTTGAAGCATAAACTTGATGAAGAACTAAAGAAATTTTTACTATTCAATTTGCTTGAAGATAAAGAAGTTAAAAAGATCTCAAAATGCAAGATTTAAAATCATTTGATGGAATGAAAGAAAGATTAAAGAAACACGACCAATTATCAAAAGAAATTAATGTATTTCATGCTGATGTAGCTTCAGTGAATAAAACCCAACGCTATGCTGATGCTGCTAAGTAGAGCTCACTAAGATATGGTTATGATAACAGATCAATTAGAGAAAGATAAACTAATCACAGATTCAAAGATGAATATACAAGAGAACATTGATATACTATTTCAAATGGATGGAAACCTATGAATAGAAGTAAGTCTTATAATACCAGGGAATTTCATTCACGAGATCATGTCCGAACAAATCAAATTTTGCGATGTTGGGCGTGCCACGAAGAAGGTCATAGAAGATCTGAATGTCCCAATATCCAATGTGCCCATTGTAAAAGATCATGACATTTCAAACAGTGCCATGAGTTATTTCCAGACAGACGACGAAAATTCCATAAATCAGTGACCGCATTCGGTGACCAAGATCCAGGAGCTGATTTTGAGTACCCAATCGGAAATGCTCTACCACACGAGGAGGTGATCAGAGCAATAAATTAAAGGTAATTAATGATATGAGTAAGGGTTGTATGATTTTTAATGATTGTGATAGTTTGAATGATAACTGCTGTGATTGTGTTTTTGATTATAGAAATTATACTAATATATACATTAATAAATTTTGTATGGATGAACTTTTTAAAGACCCACCTCTAACTTCTAATGAAATAAATGTTTTTAATCGTGATAAACGGAATGATATAATAGCATACGATAAAATGCAAGGAAGACCCAGTGTTACCGTGATGATTGATAATGTAAAATTAGTATCTCTATTAGATACGGGAATAAAATAAGTGTGATTGATTATAATACAGTAGATT
>CAUHTR010005226.1:0-11442 GCA_959609185.1 Schmidtea polychroa | reverse complement strand
ATATTGTCAAGGACTAATTCGATAACATTCGCTAAGCCAACTAAATCACTCGGAGATCCAGTTTAATTCAGAAAACCGATTATACCAAGTAAAATTTTGTTGATTTTTATGAAGAACCTTTCTTAAATTAAGTACTTTGGATGTAATAGTAATCAGAGCAATCTTAAATAAAATGATTTAATACAGTGTTTTTCCCTGTTCATCAATTAATTTCTATGCAATTTTTGTAAATTACATAAATTTTTAGGTCATTGTTGAGAGTTATGTATTTTTGATAAATATGACTACGAATCTTCGTTATGCCATTTTATGAAATTTTGAGGTATTATGCGACACTGAGGTTCAGCTGGCCACAGCTTGAGGGACACTGGTTGTTCCTCTTGCCAGAAGGTCGGATGTTACATCAGCGGCGCAGTGGCTGAGAGCGGGTAATCGTGGGGGTTTCCTCACTGATCTGTCGCCACAGGAGAAGGGAGGTTAAAAGTCGACAGAGAAAAATGATGCAACGGAGAAATGCGAGAAATTTTCAATAAAAAGCATGTATGACCCTTCGCAACGACTAAGGTAACCGAATCATCGTCCGTCGAGTGTCACTCCAGAGATTCATAATTCTTGATCTTTACCCATCATCGTCATAATTCATCTGAATATCGTATACAGTGCCAATTTAGGCTTACGTTGCAAGTTCGATCGTTATTTTTATAGGATTAACGTCCTCTGAGAACACTCGGAATATTAACTAAAGGAAAAAACGCTATCTTCACAAAAAATCGTTATTTTGAATCTATCGTGTCGCACTAAATGAATCAGCCAGAAGTCGAGAAAATACGAAAGAAATGTTAGATATATTCAACATACAATACTTATTTTTCACTGCGAGTTAAATTTCGAGACTCATTACACTGACAACTTCGAGCGGGGACCAGCATGATTCTTGATATTTCTGACAGATAAATCAGTTTTGCTGTTGACAGTTAAAAACACGTATAATTAACTAGAAAAGTCAATTTGCATTGAATTCCAATTAAAAATAAAAATCACGAGTTTCCATTCTAAAAGCGTTTCGAAATCGAACGGGATTCGATAGCAAAGAATTTTAACGCCTCGCTTCTAAACTCACATTGCGCTAGGGATATTTACATCGAAGAGATTGCCGAACATCTAGATTACATTAGGGATCTTTTTGCCATAAAGCCGAGTTTCAGATGATTCAAGTCATATTATTCTACGAAATACCACAATCAGCTAAGTACATTGTAGGCGACAGGAATGCCACAAGATTAACAAACCATACCAGCCGATAATTTGCAGACCATCGATCACATCGACATAACACTATCACATGTACAGCTGAGCATTCACACGTGGAATCTACTCATTCAGATAACATCCATGCACCAAATTGCACATACATAAATATCGCAAAGTCGACAATCACACGCACATGAGTTGAAATGGGAGCCAGTAAATCAGAACACCTGCACTTTCACTATTCGAATTTCGTCTAATACACAGAGATAACTCCACAGAGATGTATAATGGCACTGGCGAGATTACATGAATACGAGACATTGTGAGCGATAACAACGCAGGGTAATAATCAAAAAACTATACCGATAAAATCACGAGCGCCGATCAAAACATTTGCTTATCAGACACTGTAATTAAATTTTTTAATGCACTACAATGTAGATTAATTTAATGTTTTCTTCGGGGATCTTATAAAACGGTCATCCTCAGTAAGACGGGAGATCACCGGGGGAATTTAATGCCAATTTTGTTAGATTTTTGATTCAATCTAAGTACGGGTTAACCGAATAACCAACTCCCGGGGCGTGGGAAATAAGGCGGAACAATAAATAAGCAATGCTGATTTTTATCATGGTAATGGAACTCCGACGTTTTCTACTCCAAGGGTGCCTTGAGTAGATTGACTACTATTCTGAATTAGTATCGTTGTTGTTATTATTTCAACTGGGATTGTTTTCTCTGTTTGATGTAGTAATCTGTGACGGGGTATGATGCATGACTTCCGAATGTGAAAAGACATGATGGTATTAATAAAATTATTTACGATTTTTTAGAATGTCCAAAACCTCAGCCAACACCACAATCCTGCGCCCATGTTTTTCTTGCGCCGACAAGAACCATTTGGTCCAAACACTACAAACCCAGAATGGCCTCCTCAAGAAGAAGTCAGACCATTTAGAACAGACGTATTTCTCCCCAGCACAAATGAAGGAGGTGAGGACGAGACTCACCCGAGTGGAGAAGTGCCGAGACGACTTATTAGAGGAAAATCGCGCTTTGCGCACTCTAATCAAAGAACAGTCTGAAGCGCTGTATAAGGTGTATGTGCAAGCGTCAATTACCAAGAAAATAGTGGATATTCCATTCGCGGAAGAGGACAACCTATTCCCGCCCCACCATTTCTCGGGGATGTCATTGACCAAATCAGTCAACCAGGCCTATTTAACCCATTCGAATATCTCCCAGCCGAAGTCATCTGTACAGGCACAAGTAGAGCTGTTCCAAGAGTGGTAGACTTAACGACCCCGGTCACTCTCCCGGAGGTAAAGAAAAGCACTAAACGCCGGCAACCCTCTAGGGCCGAGCGTACCAAAAGAAGAAGGGCCCTCCAGGCCGAAAGAGAAGCGGCTCTGATCGCATCCGCTCAACCACCAGCTCCAGTGTCTCCTACGGAGCCTACACATCGTTCTCTTCCTGTCTTCAGGGTAATCCCGCCCACCAGCTCGTCCTTGGAGGAAAACGCCAGAGATTTTTTCGATCTTGACGAGATATTTGTAGGAACTTCCCCAAACACCTTGTGATTTGAACCCTATACAATCTAAAATGTTAACCATGAATGTATTTTCTAGTCGTGTCTTATAAATATATCTTGTTGTTGTCGCTTGTAAATATGTTTTCCTGCTGTGGAGTGACCAATGAACTGATTGTGAGGGTTTGTCTGAGTATTGCAGAGATAGACTGGCGAATTGAGTGTCGTAATAGAGATTGGTCGATGACATGAATGATGCATGAGATCTTTGAGTGATGAAAATGACGTAAGTCCTTTTTACGGCCGTCGAGTAAAAGTTAAGTCGAGTAGCGATGGAGGAGTAGTCCTAAGGCAGGGGCTCACCTGCTCCATCGTAGCTCGCCGACATGGCACAGCACCAACATGATGCGAATCATGGGTGTCATGCTCGGAGTATGATCGTGTGGGTTTTGGTTAAGGGTCCCTTGGAATGAGGACATGCTACATGTGCGTTTAGGACTATCAACCCCTGGTATGTGAAGATATTTTTCTGACCCGACCCAAGACCCAGCAATAATTTAAATTACAATGAAAGACTAATGAATTCAAATTTACAAAACATTCTTCTATTAAATGATAACTACTGACTTATTATTGCAAAGTAAAAATTGCGTTCAATAAATAGTTATTGTAAATTCAATGACACACACACACACACACATTTATTATAGGTAAGTTAATATTCATATTAAACCCAATTCCGAAATTGAGTAACCTCTATAATTCTCGTTGGTGTGCACACCAGTTGTGTGAGTCACCATTTACGTGAAAATGAAGTTACTCAATTTCATTTATTCAATAATTTATTAGCAACAAAAATGGTTTTCAGGTAATTTTTTTAATTTCAAGTATATTTTAAGAATTGAATTTTGATTTTATATAATTATGAGATCATTATTCAGTTCTTAAATATTACTGTTAGTCATCATTTATAATATAATATATTAATAATTAAATTTCAGGTGTTTTCTAGGAAATTTATGATATTTTATGCATTAATATGGAATTATTTCGCTAAAATGTAAGTTAGATATTTTTATATTTATAAATAAATAATCACAAACACATTTATTTTTTTAAGACATTTAGGGAAAAATCGGCGTACATGAATGAAATAGTTTTTAAATTTTTATAATCTTCTTTCTGCAGCTCATTTTCGATGGCTTTTTTCTTTCTGTAAATCAAAAGATCTCGAAGGACCTTCAATATTTGAAATGCTGCCTCCACACATACTATAAAATATTTTGTAATTTAATGAATAAAACTTACATTGTATTTTCTTCCTTTTCCCTAAAGCTCAAGGTAGAGCTGTCGGAATCTAAATTAAAATTATTTTCTTGCATTTTTTAATAATTTTAAACTAATTATATTTTAACAATATGTTAACAATATGTTAACAGTTATTTATTTCGGAACAAAAACCTATATAAGAATTTTGCATGCATTTTTCATGTGTTTTGTGTTGGTGTGTTCAGTTATTTTTCTCTCACCTTCACAAAACCTATAATAAAGTTACTAAATTTCGGAACAATAAATTTCTACACACAGGTAAGTTTGTGTGTTCCTATAATATATATTTATTGATTTTTTTTTTAGATTATAGAAGTTATTAAATTTCAGAATTGGGTGTATAAAAAAGCCAAATCAATTTCCATTGGATAATAATCAATTGCCGGTTGGTGTATAAGCTTCCCAATAGCCATGCAACAACACAGCAATAACGATCAATTAAAAAATTGCAATTAGTACTGACATTTATTAATGACTGCAAATCGCTTTGTTTAAAACTTACATTAATTGGGAATTTTTTATTGTAACTTTTTTGGGATTGATTTGAATAGGAAATTGGAGTTGTTTTCACAAAATTACTAATTTTATTTGACAGCCTAAACACGATGGCCAACTAGCAGGTGGAGGACTAAATTGACACAAATGCTCATCTTGGTGGTGACTGTAATGATTCAATGCAGTGACACTCACAGCGACAATAATAACAATAATAATTCAGATGTTTATATATCACAACACNAGAAATGATTATTCGGTTTATTTTGTAACGATTATTATTTGAAATTTAAATAATAACATAAAATAACCAATCAGCTTCCATTTTCACACTCGAATGAATTTCACGGACCAATGTCAATATCCACTCGAAGATTCTGTTAGTTAGTAAAGGATCATTTTAATATTTTTCTAAAGATTTGGTATAAATGATTGGTTGATATGCAAAAGATTTACAATTTATCAGTCAATTGCCGCTAATAAGCTTGGAATTATCACGTGTAGGTTCTTGAAATAATAATGAAGATTTTGGTGTTAGAATTAGTATTATAACGCTTCATAACAACATGAAATTTTCGATGGATAAACACATTTGATTGCATCATTTCCAATGATAAATATGGCCTATTACTAAAATAAATGTGAATAAATTCCAGCTTCTGATAATACTGGGTAAAAATCAAAATGGCTTATATCATAAATCTTGAAAAGCAGTCTACATTTCATGAAATTTTTGAAAAATGAATTGTAGGAAAAAATAGTCTGAATATTTAAACAACTTTCTTATATTTAATTTATTATGTCAATATATTTTAACAAGGTTATAATTTTTACAGTTTATTTTAGACCACTAAAGTTTTATTTCGTGATCTTGGCAACACCTCTTGAGATGAGAATAATTAAACCTTTCACGTAATTTTGATCAAGATTTAATAAATATCAGATCGATTCAGAACGACTTTTAATTTAAACAAACCTTACAATCAGAAACGTCGGGACGAGATTGCCGCATTAGAGGCATCCCTATTTGCAGTCCAAGTCGGTCTGGGACACTCCCTCTCTCAGAAAACTCGCAGCTACAGGTAGACATAGATGCCCTGTTAGCTAAAGAAGAAATGCCCATATGAGCAGAAGATTTGATGGATACTTTCGACACGATTTGTTGAGTTGATGATTTTCGCACTGAACCTGAGCAAACTGTGTATAATTTCTGATTACTGATGTTTTGATGAACAGGAGTATTTCTTCTCATTACTTGTAATAAATGTTGTTGATATCTGTCTCGTGCTTCAATATTGCTTAATCGTTTGTCTGAGTTAGATCCCGAGATGTTTGTAGTATCTTAGTACTGAGTAGGTAAAGTCGTCCCTTTGGACCGGGGTCGTACCAGATTGATTGAATAACCAAAATGAGGTAAGTCCTTCTATGGCACTCCTGAACCCGTACAGTGAACCTTACCGGGAGTAGTCCTACCACATGTGCCCACTTGCTGGTTAGTTCCGACCTGCGTGTGCATCATCAACGTGACATATCATCACGGGCACCGGAGATTCTTGTCAAATCATGAAGGAAACTGAGGGTATCGATCTGATCGTACAATTAATTTCCCTAAGTAACCAACAAAGCAAATTGGATTTTTGGAATGTTTATTGAAACAATTTCGCAGCATACATGATTTAAATGTATAGAAGTACGATGGTCTTACCAAAACAGAAGATGAAAATTGGATGAAGGCCAAATTGGATGAAAGTCAAAGTGGTATAAATGCTTACAATATCTTATTGAAAAATAAAATTAGCCGACTGAAAATCAAACTAGGGCAAGCCGTCAAAGGAAACGGGAAAATTATACTAAACGACAAGAAGAAGCCCCAAGGGGAAATTGGATCCGAGCTAATTTAACACAGCGAAGTCAAATTACGAGACGGGCATAAAAGAGACCGGCAAGAAAACAGAATTTCCAGTTGGTCGTTGAAAATTAAACGAACGATTGAGCGAGAGAAATAAAGAAAACTATGAACTTAGTGTCGATTGAATATTTTAAATCGAGCGTACCAGAAAGGGACATCTCTCATTGGAAGATTTATCCCTACGTAAAATTTCAATTGGTATTGAAAAGTGCCGAGCCAAAAGTGTTGTATCAAGTGTTGTTGAATCAATAAAAAGCAGTGGCGTAGCTATGGTGGGGCGGGGGGGGGGGGGGGCACCGCCCCTGAGGCACTTGCTCTGGGGCGGCATATTCGCGATGAGATCGTCTGTATGGTTCTTAAACCTGAATGCACTAAAATAAATATATACGTATATATCCACGACTAGCAAGAGCTTAACAATAACTAATTTATTATTTTAAGGAATGTTAAATTTAAGAAACTTGCCAGTCATAAAAGACTGCCCCTATAGATACAAATATTTTACCCTATCCGAAAATTTGGCGACAGGGTTATTCAAGAAATAAATACGAGATTTCAACAGATTCATGTTCTTGCTGAAAAATATGGAATTTTTGCCCCATCTAATTTTTTAAACGAAGATTATAATTGTCAGATAAGTAATGATCATGACGATATTAACAAGGAAGAATTCTTTATTGAAAGAAAAAGATTAAAAAGTTTCGTCGCTGCCGCAGCTATGCGAGACGAAACAGACATTAAAAAGTGTAACTGAAGTGTAATTGTATTAGTCTCAAATAAAGATTTTTGTGTTGGGTCGTTTACTTAATTTCAAAAAAAACACAAAGAAGTCTGACATTGATACCGACTTACATAAAATACCCAACAATAATAACAATAATAATATTAATAATAATAATAATATTAATAATAATATAAATAATAATAATAATAATAATAATAATAATAATAATAATAATAATAATAATAATAATAATAATAAATAAATTTTAAAAGTTTTTAGTAAAACAATTCATTATATTTACAACCAATGAGAATTAAGAGAAAGGAAATAAAAGAAAGATTGAAGGGTATTTTGAGGAAGAACATTGCTAAATTCCAGGAGATTGACAAGGACTATCGTATAGTCGAAAATTCTTTCATTAAATACATTATTTGCAGCAAAAGGCTTAAATTATCATTTTATTGTTTTAAATAATAATAATAATAATAATAATAATAATAATAATAATAATAATAATAATAATAATAATAATAATAATAATAATAATAATAATAATAAGTATAAAATGATGATTTCTTGGTAGCAGCATTTATTATTTAAAACAATAAAATGATAATTTAAGCCTTTTGCTGCAAATAATGTATTTAATGAAAGAATTTTCGACTATAAGATAGTTCTTGTCAATCTCCGGGAATTTAGCAATATTCTTCCCCAAAATACCTTTCAATCTTTCTTTTATTTCTTTTCTCTTAATTCTCATTGGTTGTAAATATAATGAATTGTTTTACTAAAAACTTTTAAAATTTTTTACATTTAAAATTTCAAATTGACCCAAACTAAAAATTTTTAAATTTTTTTACAGCTTCTATAATTAGCTTCTAAAAGCCTAATAAAATATTTGAAAATATTCTAAATAAAGCCCCCAATAACCACTTATATATGCTATTTAAATATTTCAATGAATGTGTCAATTTTGATTTTCGAACCCTATTTTTTTAAAATTTTTTTCTATATTATTCTAACTATTACTTTTTAATTTATTCTATTTTTTTAATTTCTTTATATATTGTCAGTTATTCTCAAGGTCAATGACAACAGATCAAATTCATGATTTCATTGATTTCTTCTTTGGCTGTCTGTTTATGATGAGAATTGCTTCTTTGAATCTGACATTTTTCTTTTGGATGTTTCCATTAGCTATGATTTCTATTGAAATATATTTTCTTTCCTCTGTTGGCTGACACTGCCGGAGATGTCTGCCCAACGAGGATGTTCCACCAGGATCTAGATGTTCTTTGATTCTTTGGTGCAAGGTCCTGAGGGTACTTCCAATGTAGATTTCATTGCTTACATTGCACGTGATGCAATAGACGATGTTTTTTCTAAAGCACATATCTTTCGATGTCTGGCAGTTTTTCATTGTGCAATTGTTTTCTCTATTTAGGTTGCCTGCCAGAGCCCTTCTCAATGTCCAAAATTTATGTGCTATCCGAATTGGAAGACCGGTACGTTTAAGTTCTTTCAGGATCTTGAAGTCGAGTATGTCATTGATGAATAGGATATTCAGATAGAAATATTTCTGATTCTTTTGTGTTAATTCCCTAGATCTTCTTGGGGTAGAATTCATTCTTTCAATGTCCTCCGTTTCGCTGTAGGATTTTATTGAAATTTGATTGTTCTTTAAAGTTTTCGTTTTTCTCCATGCATCGAATGGCTATTCTTCGTTTCTCGTTTCTTATGACATGTACTTTCTGTAAGTATGGAAGCGCTGATCTTTGGTGCATAAATATTTCTTTGCGAGCTGGTTTTCTGTAGAATCCGTATGTTGGAGTATTTCCTTCTATTTTGATTTTCAGATCCAATAAATTGAGGGATCCATCTTCTTCCGAATATTCGATTTCGAACTTAATATCTTGATGAGCCGCATTTAATGTATGACATATTTCCTCGCTTCTTTTCTGGTTTTGGTCGTGATGAAGATATCATCTACATATCTTGCATAGAAACCGATGGGTTGTATGGTCCTCAGTGTCTGTCGTTCGAGGTTATCCATAAAGATGATTGCTAGCAGTCCTGATATGCTAGAACCCATAGGCAGACCTTTAACTTGTTTATAGATATTTTGTTCAAAGGTAAAATAGGTGTTCTCGAGGATAACAGCAAATAGTTTGATGATATTCTCGATATTCATTTCCTTTATTAACAAGTTGCTTTCTCTTAATTTCTTTTCTAAACATTGAATAGCCTCTTTTGGTTCGATAGATGTGTATAGTGATACGACATCAAGACTGAATGGGTATTGGGATTCTCTATGACAAGTTATGTTATTATTTAGTCTTGTCATGAGGCAGTCGCTGCTTTGAAGATGGTGTGGTATTGTGTCCAATAAAGGTTTCAAGATCTTTGCAAGGAGCCAACTTGTTTTAGTTGTTGGTTCATTGTTGTTGGACACTATAGGTCTAATTTTGATACCAGGACCCTCTTTGTGAGTTTTAATTAGGTGGTAGAAGTTAGGAAGATCAGAATTTTTTGTGACGAAGCTGTTGGTTATTCTGTTGTTGAGCCTCATTTCCAAAGCACATTATTCCCTGCGATTTGACAAAAGAATCAAACACCTTTTGAGAAAAAGGACCTCAAAGCAGCAGGCCTTGTTACGAACAATGAAACACTGGACGGAAATGAAAGCATTACAGTGAACAAATAACTAGTAACCAACCTCACAAATTGTCTATCCAAAGGTGAAAAAGGATGAAAAAAGGTGAAAAAAACCCCACCACAATACAGAACTGTTTTACTAATGGCGGCTTTAAGCCCTTAGATATTTCCGAAATTTTAAGCAATGAAGAAAATGAGGATACGTTGCAAGTTACTATTACTAACTATGAAGAATTTTCAACAATCGATAACAATTTACCATGTTACGATGATAATGAAGACTGTGAGAATTCAATTGTAGAAGGTATTAAATCAAAACATGAAAATTTAGACGAAGATGACGATGATGATGATGAGTCACTTGTGCCTGTGACTAACCAGGAGGCAAAGAAATGTTTGCCCGTGTTACAGCGTTATTTTATGAAGGAAGGAAATGAAGGGAGACCTACATCCTCACTGAATATAACATCATTACCCTCATTGCTCATTAAATCTCAATCACGACATCCTCCACATCACTAAATTGTTCTTCGTACAAATAAAAATAATGATACCCGATGGTCCGACTGGTCAACAGTCTGCTAACTATCAGTCTCTTCGACCAATACTGGCAGACGTATCCCAAGCTGGATTGACGTCAGACAATTAAAAACAATCATTACTAAATGAACTACAAATTGTATGAAAGTAAATTGAAAAATTTTTATTTTTTTTGAAATATTTATTGTATATAAAATAAATTACTTTAGAGAAAAAGAAAACTGATTTAGAAAATGTTTAATATTGACTACATTATTATATTACAAATAGAATAGATAATTACCATAACCAACAAGCATAAAAATAAAATTACATTGTTTTCTAAGCTCACGAGATGGATGAATGAATTCTCAAAAACTGGTTCGAATCGAGTGGTCTGATCCTCTAAGATTCGGGCTAGTAAAATTTTCGAAGTAGTAATAGATGTTGGCTATCTGTAGATTGGAAAATGATATTAAAAGATCACTTCTGATCGTCAGTGCCTACTGATTTTAATACGCTTTCATCCAATCAGGATTAAGCGGTGATGTATTTTATTATTTTTATTATTTTAATTAGTTTTTATTTTTATTTCTTGATTCTTAAGCGATTTTCTATTTTATTTATTTTATTTTTATTTTTCTAAATTAAGTTTTTATTTTAATTCCTTATAGTTGTTCGATTTCTAATTTTTCCTTTTGTTTTATTGCTGGTTAATTAATATTTTTAATTATTAATTATTATTTTAGAAAAACGTTTCTTTTAGAATTTTTATTTTAATTTTCCTATTGATCTGATTTTTAATGTCCTTTTCCCTCTTACAGTTTACAAACGCTAAAAGATTTCATAAAAGCTTTCACCTTTTTAAAAATTCCTACTGGCCCAACAATTAAAAGACATAACAGAATTTGAAGCATTGTTGAATTGGCACAAACACATTGATTGCAATGAAATGATTTCATCTATGTCTTCTTATTATTGCTTAAATGGATTCGGGAAAAATAAATTATTTCAAAAACATTGTTTTTTGTT
>CAUHTR010005225.1:0-15073 GCA_959609185.1 Schmidtea polychroa | reverse complement strand
CAGCACGCAATAGCATTGATATTTATTATGTAAGCACAATTATTATTATTGCATCGATATTTTATCAGTTTATATCTAAAAATACGGTAAAAGTATGATAACAAAAGTATGATAACAAAAGCATGATAACAACAAAATTCAAAAGCGACACAAAAATAAATAAATACAATTCAATCAGCAAAATATCCTTACCCTTTAACTTAGTTGAGTAAAATGATAATTAATGTCAATAGAGTTTTTATTGTCAATAGGCGGATCCGAAGGAGTTTCGGCAAATATTTTTTTATGTAATAAATTGTCAGCCAAATCTGAATGAGATTTTTGGCATTGACACATTTATATAGCCGAGTTCGACTGATTGCAATGGATAACAGTGAATATCCGGAACAGTCGACCAATCATGTGTTGACTATAGGCAGTTGCAATAAGATATATTTATTTAATTATAACAATTTATTTAATTATAATAAATTTTTTATTATAAATTTTTTAAATATTTTCTTAACATCGTTCACTTTTTCCGTTAGCTTATTTTCAATCAAATCGGCTTTTGCTATCCATTCATAAATTAATCCACTATATCCCGGTTTCAAACTTAAATACATGCAACTCCAAAAGTATTCATTCAGTGAATCATTGTTCACCTCTATTTTTTTAACTTCAAAATGTATTTATTATAATTAAATAAATCAATCAAATATTTAATAGACCATTGTTTGAAAATTTTTAAAATATTTATGATTTCCTTATCAGTGTAAGTGTCATGATTATTTATAAAATCTTCAACTGTATTGTTAAAAAATCCGAATTTCAATGAACGTTTATCTTCGGAATGTGTTGGACTTAATTTATCTTTTACCAAATTTTCCTTATTTCTAGTAGGACTTCGTTGCTATAAAGTACATATATAGAAAAAATTGATAAAATAATAAAGTTACCAATTGCGTTTTGTGATTTACACTGCCACAACCATATTCAACAGTTCGGGTCACCTCATAAAATCGACTTCTAGTACATCGATTTTTAAAACATCGAGTGTGAAAAGATCTACTTTTAGCCTTAAAACATCTATTGTCGAAAACATCTACTGTCAAAAACATCAGCTGTCAATAACATCTAGTAATAAAAGGCAAGAACATCAATCGCCTAAAAATCGAGTTTAAAAAACCTTTTTTAAAATTAAATGCTCTCATCATTTTTTTTTAATTTTAATAGTTTTTTTTAATTTGTTTAATTTTGAAACCATCTCTTTTCGTTATATTTTCATCAATTTAATTAATTCAACAAAAGATTATTTTGTTGTTGATTATCTAGAAGTCGATGTTTTGGGGGCGCGCCGTTTTTTTTCTCTGTTCGTTAATCGCTCAGCCATCTTTCTATTAGGCATGTAAGTAGCATGTTCATTTTGATTGCAAAAACTTGAAATGAAACAATTTACCATATTTTAACTCCTGTGATTTTTAAAACAGAACTTGCTATATTCATTCCCACCCCTCAGATTTTTTTTTAATATCTGGTTTTCTATTTATTAACTTGCATGCAATATCTTGCAAAAACTACATTTTGTGGCTAATAGTTACATGGCTAATTTAGATAATTAAAACAGACACAAATTGATAAAAATTTTCTTCATATTTAATTAATTTTAATTTGTAGATGTTTTAAAACTCGATGTTTTAGAAGTTTTAAAAGTAGATTTTATTGACAATCGATGTATTTGTTGTTGATGTTTTGGACTCGATGTTTTAGACAGTAGATGTTTTCGCCAATAGATGAATTAGAAGTTGATTATTTTGTTGTTGATTATCTAGAAGTCGATGTTTTTGGGGGCGCGCCTCAACAGTTTTACTTCTAGAAATCATCAGTAATAAATAAATAATTAAATTACATTTAATTTTCCATTTATAACAATAGATAGCCAATCGAATTCGCATTTCAAAAATGTGATAATAGAAATTGTAACCATGGTTGAACCTTCAAAGTTTTAAGTAACATCATATTGTATAATAATAATAATAATAATAATAATAATAATAATAATAATAATAATAATAATAATAATAATAATAATAATAATAATAATAATAATAATAATAATAATAATAATAATAATAATAATAATAATAATACATTGAAAAGAAATAATAAGAACTTTGCAAATAATTTTGAAAATGATAATAATAATACTTTATAAATAAAATAAGAATTTGAAGAAAATAATCATGAAAATATTGAAAAATTATTAAAATGTTAAAAAAAACAATGAAAATAATGAAAATCTTGAAAAAAATTGCTTACTTTGGATTATAAAATTAAACATTCGAAACCCTCCAAAAAATCCATCGAAACAATAATAACAATAATAATAATAATAATAATAATAATAATAATAATAATAATAATAATAATAATAATAATAATAATAATAATGACATTTATAATAAATTTCAAAATGCAAATAATAATACTTTATAAATAAAATAAAATTTTGAAGAAAATAATCATGAAAATATTGAAAATTATGAAAAACAAAACAATGAAAATGTTGAAAATCATGAAAATGAAGAGTCATATGTTTTTTTTCCTGACTCCTCATTATAACCTACTAACAAGGAAATAGAAATGGAATAGATGCATTACCAGAATTAATTATAAAATACAATAATAAAATTCATAGATCAATATGTGTTACACCAAAAGAATCTAGTGATAATCCTGATTTAATAAAGAAAATTACATGGGAAAATAATAATGCTGATAATAATTTATAAGAAAAACAAAAATATAAAATTGAAGACAGAGTTCGAATATTTAACTGGAAAAAATAAATTTGAAAAGGGTGAAACACATAAATGGAGTAGAGAAATTTTATAATTTTAGAAATCAACCGCACAAAACCAAAAGAATTCAAGATACAAGTGGTGAGGAAATTCTAGGTAGATTTTATCAAAACCAACTACAAACAACTATATTCTAGTAGTATTTAATTAAAATTTCTTTCTAAAACGACAATCGCTTTGGACGAAAAAATAAGAAGAATATTATCATCAGGAAAACCAGAATCTGTTGGATTCAATAATCAAAAAGTATACCTTGGGAGAAAGAAGATTGAAAGAATTAGAGAAGTAAGAGCAAGGGAACAAGGACATTCTGGTGGCATTCTTCCATTGGCAGCATTATTACCATTAATATTTGAGGGGGGGAATAATTGCAGCTGTCAAAAATGTAAAAGAAGGACAACTATCTGAAGCTTCAAAAATAAAATTTTAGAGAAACAGGAACAACAACCACAAGTCAAGGAACAACCAGGAAAAGGAATTTATTAAGATTTATATCAAGGTAAGGGTCTTTATTTAGATTCATATCAACGCAGGATTATTTGTAATTATTTAAAATCCATAGACAGGGATAAAAAATAAAATTAAAAAAACAACCTTAAAGAAGCTAAAAATGACCATCTTCATGCTCCAATCAAAGGTTACGGAATATTTATTTCACCATACAAAGTAATACATATATTATAACTAAAAGAATATTATTGGTTAAACATACAAGAAAAATTAATCTGCCCGCCCCTAGTGAGCTTGGTTGTGTAAATTTATATATTTTATATATATTGTGAAAAAAATATTTCATGTGATTTTTTCTAGTAATTTGTTGATTTTTTCCAATTATTTTTATATAAAAAATTCTAAGTGTTGTGACCTTAAAATTTTCAAATATATCCAGGCATTTTTATTTTCCAAAATTTTTTCTAAGTCAAGTGGTGTGACCTTCACTTTAAGTACATTATCAAAATCTTTTCTATATCAAGTGGTGTGACCTTCACTTTAAAAAACTTTCATATTTTTTAAAATATTTTGTCTAAGTATTTTTATTAAAGTTTTTGTTCATTGTCCCACCGTGTGTTGAAGAATATGATTTTTATTTCTATAATATAACATTTTCTATGTTTGATAATATATGAATGATGTTAAATTATGGCATTTGATGTTGAAGTTAGAGACTTTGGAGCTCATTTTCCATGGAAACTATGCATTTTTTCTATGTAGAGACTATATAATTTTATGTTCGTTATAAAATTCCGAGTTTAAAAGGAAATTTCTCCAGGGGGGGAGTGGGGTAGTGGTGTGGATGGAACATGGTGTGAAGGGACATATCCATCTACTATTTATGTTTTAGTATATACACACATATATATATATATATATATATATATATATATTATATATATACTATATATATATATATATATTAATATATATATATATATATATATATATATATATAATATATATATATATATATATAGGGCTTGCAATACCGGATCAAATTTTCAAAACCGGTATTATTTCATTATATTAATACCGGGATCCCGGTATTAATACCGGTATTTAAGAAAAAACAAAAAAAGCAAAACTACACCGCAAAAATAGAAAAAAAAATATTTATAAAGAAAATAAATATTTAATTCAATAACGAATAATTCGAAACAATAAACTTTTTTTTAAAGTGCCACAAAAGACAAAAAAAATATAAAATAAAAAAAGTGTAATAATATAATTAATAATATATAAGAATAATAAGTCCTATTGTTGTGATTTGCCTTTAAATATGCCCTCAAAAATGTTAAACTATCAAGAGTTTTTGTCGCTTAAGCTGGATCGAATTTTTGTGCACAACATCCCTGCTGCTGAAAAGGCTCTTTCGGACTCGACGCTAGTTGGTGGTATGGACATAAAGGCAGTCATATACTAGTTGAAGATATTTTCCTCTAATATGTTTACTTCGAAGTATGCTAGTTCCTGTTTTATAACTTTATAAAGTACTTTAGAATTCATCGTTTTTGAAATTCCACTCGCAGTATTCATCACATTAACTTTCTTGGAAATTGGCATTTCTAGTTTTTCTTTCATTGTCATCGAACTTAGAATTTCTGGCTCAGAATCAGCAGATAACTCAGAAACGTCGATGGAAGAGGCTCCTATGTTTTCAATATCGATGACATCGATAGTATATAAGCGTTCCAATAAATTTATAATTATTTTTATAATTGCGTTGTTAATTCGATTAAAAATTTCATTTTGGTCGTCAATCTGCTGATTCAGTAGGATTGTGCAGGTATTGTAGTAGACTCGATAAATCAGTACGCCTTTGTTTTATACGAATAATTAGCTCTTCTTTGAATTCATTACTTAAAGCAGTATTCTGTTCTGTCAATTGATTAAACATAAATAGTAAAGCTGCATCTGCGCTAAGAAGAGTAGCATCTTGACGACAACAAGCTTCAACAGTTAATTTGATTGGAAGAAGAACTGAAATAACTGATGATGCTAAGAAAAATCATTTCCGAAAATGATATTTCGGCATTTAAATTTAAATCAATCAAAGCCTTTTGTATGCAGTTCTTTAACTGGACAAAGCGTTCTAGTATGGCAAGTAAGCTATTCCAACGTGTTTTAGAATCTAGAATTAAATTCAGTTCCTTTCCAAATTGTTCTTTAACATGTTCTGTAAAGCTTTATCATTTTTCATTGGCGAACGTCTGAATAGCTTCACAACCTTTCTTATTTTTTTAATCAATGGACCTATCTGTTCATGAATAATTAAACAGTCAATTGCATTGTTTTCTTGAAGTATGGATAAACTATTATCATCAAGATCACTATCATTTTCATCACTTGTATACTGGTTATCATCTTCGTTACAATTAGAATGTTCATTTCTAAATTTTGGTGTATCATATTTATATATAAAACCTAATGACAGCAATTGAATTCCGTGAACTAAAATTAGATTTAATCTTTAAACATGACAACACCTAAACATATGCTAATTACTTATAAAAAATAAAATAGTTAAAAAAAAATGATATGAATGTTAACTTACAGCAAAAAAATTAATACCGGATACCGGTATTAAGTGGTCATTAATACCGGTATGAACGTATTAAAAATGTCGGTAATACCGGGATCCCGGTATTGCAAGCCCTATATATATATATCATCTTACTATCCTGGTTTTAGTGATTCTGACTCTGAGGCTGACGACAGTGAATATGAAAACAATGCAGAAGATGAGACAACTCATACACCAAGCATAAAACATCATAAAAGCATTATTGCAGTCACATGGTGACCTCCTCAAGAGTATCAACAAACAAAGCTGCTAACATATGCAAGCAATTGGCTCGTGAAGGCATTGACATCCCAACTCCATGTCAATCAGGTTGAAAAGTTGCATATGGAAAAGTTGGTCCTTACACTTTGATGGCAAGCACATCGACAGAATGGATTGTCAAGTGGTGGTCCTTAAAAATGAAAGAAGAGAAATCAAATTGAATGTCCTTGGCTTGGTATTTGGCAGGGCTTTAACTATTGCTGATGGAATTTCTAAAGTCCTCGATGAATTTCACCTATGGAATTCAATACAGATGATTGTTGCAGATACCACCAGCGTTAACAATGGAAAAAAGAATGGTGTTGTTGTAATATTGCAACGAATGTTCACAGAAAAACGCATCAACAAACTTCATTTTATCAGTTGTCAAACCATGTATTAGATAGAATCCCCTGTTTGGTGAGGGATGAAGAACTTGGAAGTAAAACACAATTGCCAAACATCGAATATCCATTTATATCTCAACTGTTGAAGGAGTACGAACAATTGAAAACACAGTTGATAACGGAGCAGAAATAGTTCTCGAAACATCAGGCTGGAGAGATGATATGAAATTTTGTTTCATCTCACTCGAATGTTCCGATTTTTTGAGGAAAGGGGACATTTTCCATTGATCAAATTTCAGAAAATACCCAACATCAGCAACACGAGGTGGAACTCCAGAGCTATACTAGCGATCCTGGCCTTCATTTTAATTCCTTCAACAAGGAAAGTTTTGCAGAGAGTATGTCGATTTATATCGTATGGCTCGGCAGACCATTGGTTTACAGAACAAAACTGTACAACGAAAACGACTTTAATAACTTGACTGAAATACTGAATCCATACAAAAAGGCTTTAAGCTCTTTGAAAAATCGCTGAAAGCGAGAGCCATCCATACTTCAGATACCCAGAAGTAATCAATGCGCAGAGCCGCAATCAAAGTAATGGAGGAAATTTATTCATCATGCAAAAATAAGACAAATTGCACCTTCGATCAAGCAAGAGCAAGGTCAACGGTCTGAGTCATTGTTGGATTGAAAATTATTAAATGACTATGACATTCGAAATACATTTGAATACATAGTAGTACTTATATCAAAATCGATTTTTCAATGGCGGGTGAACCTTTTTGAAAAGATATGCAAATAATAGTTCATTTCGTGCTTTTAGGTAAAAGTTCATCAAACTACAGTACAGGAGCATGGGGTTGATAAAAGTCTCATATATATTATATATATATATATATATATATATATATATATATATATATATATATATATATATATATATTAATATATATATATATATACAGGCCATAACAGAGGGTGGGCCATGAGGGCTGTAATGTATTGTAATTTTTTATTTTTTATGGTTCTGTTAATTGTATGTTATGAATACAAATAACAATTCTGCACGTAGCACGTGGAGAAAGTTTTATTTTAATTAAAAAAAAATTAAACTATATAGTGATAATTTATCATAGTAAATTATCACTATAGAAAAAATGACAAATTAAAAAAAGTCAATAAAGAAATCAAATAAAATTTAGAACAAATAGGAACTAAGACAAGAATAAGAAAAAAAATTTAGAAGAAATTGGAAAGAATATTATTAAACCAATTCCTTTAAAACGAAAAAAAAAAGAATATTAAAAGACTAGAACAACACGAAGATCAGAAATAATACTATAAAATAACCTCTGAGGAGAGAATCCGTCAAAACTAATTCCGTTAAAAGATTAGAAAGATATTACCTATTAATCCTGAAGCAACCTCTGAGGAGAGAATCCGACAAAACTAATTCAGTAAAAGATTAGGAAAGATATTACCTACTAATCTCTGAAGCAACCTCGAGAGACAAAGTGGTTAATTTTTTTGTATTGTTAAATAAAAGTTTTAGTATCATAATTGTTATACTGTTATATTTATTTTTATTCATCACCACACAGCCTGCACCCCGATTGTCCCAACACATTTTTGGTGACTCTATCGGGTCCTTCAGTTTCTGCGAAATAACATAAATTAACAATAATTAACAATAATAACAATAAAAACAATAATTTATTACTATAATAAACAACAATAGCCTCCATAACAAGGGCCATTTGGCTCAGGCCCCAAGTGTGAAAGGCCTCTATTTATTTCCTAATTTGGTCACAGTAGGTGCGGAAAAATTAAGTGAAATATTATTTTGAGTATTAATTTATTTTATTTTAATCAAAGATTATTAAATATAACGATACAAAAGTTATAGTAAAAATTTCAAGTTATTGTATATGTGTATGTATAAAACTTTTTTTACGTAGTAGGCCAATTGCATAAAAAAAGAATATTTAATTTTCAATATTAAAAATTTAACTATATTTCCTAAGCAGTACAATTTTAATTTCCTATTGAGTATAGCTTTTGGTTCCGTACTATAAATTTTAGTGATTATAAAATAGTATTTTTTTATTGTTTAGTGATATTTGTAATCTGTAAGTTTAAATGGAGTTAATATTAAAAATAGTTCTATTTAATTCATAAGTAATTAATTTTAGGAATATAATGAAAAGAACATATCCGAGTAGCGCAAGCAAGAGACGACAGAAAAAAGAACAAGAACAAGCCAAGCAAAGTCTGCCACGATTAACGAAATTCTTTAATAAAAAAAAACATCACTGCACAGATTATCAATCAAACAGTCAATCCTAAAAATGAAACTACTCATGCTATTTCACAAATGGCAAATGTTATTGCTGATGTTGATACTCAAATTTCGGTGGTTGAAAATATAACTTCAGAACAAATAGAAGATTCTTTGTCACCATTACAGATAATTGTTGATGATACAAACATAGAAGAAAATTACGTGTCATCTAATCTACCCAATATTCAAGGAATTGAAGCAACAACTTCAATACCTGTTTTCAACGATGACGTCGCCTTACTTAACAAGAAAAATATAATGCAAATGGAAGATTTTTTGAAAATTGAACATTTTAAAAACCTGAAAACATCCCAAATGATGCTGAAACAATAAATTTCCATATCGTCTGACGAAGAAGGTTTAGCGAATGGAGAAATTTGCAACAGAGATTGGCTATGCTGGAGCAATTCAAAAAAATCATTATTTGTTTTCCGTGCTTCCTACAAGATACGAAATTTGATGCATCAGTTCTCGGTAGCCAATCAAGATGGGATATTTTAAGAGGGTGGAGGAAATTGAAAGATCGCGTACCCGCACATGAAAATTCAATTATTCATAAAAAAAATTATGTCCATTGGAAATCAGCAAGTAGATCTGCATTATAAAGTCGTCATTAGGATCATCTCTACTGAAACAACTAAACTGTGAGTCAAGTAATGGCAGAAAGTTCTTCACAGAATTTTGGATGTTATATTTTTTTAATTGAGTGTGGTTTGGCATTATTTGGTTCTAATGAGAATATTGGAAATTCGCGGAATGGAAACTTTTTAGGTATCACAGAATTGCTCAGTAAGTGTGATCCAGTTTTATACGAACATGTAAAAGTGTCGTGAGTCACAAGACAAGCACAAACGTCTTCAAGTTCAGTATTTATCATCAAGAATTCAAAAATGAATTCATTCAGATTTGTGGAAAATTTGTGCAAAGAAAAATTATGAAGAAATTCTTGATTCTAAATATTTTTCTATTATTGTGGATGCGACACCAGACTGCTCACCACCAAGAACAAACGTGTCTTGTAATTCGTTATGTAAAAATAATAAATAATGCATCGTATTCAATTGAGGAAAGATTTATTACATTTGAATCATTTACACAAAAAAGAGAATCGAAATCGCTACACGAATTATTGAAATTCTTGAATTTTGGCCTTGATTTTAATTTATGCTTTGGGCAAGCATATGATAATGGTGCTAATATGGCAGGACAGTATAACGGTGTGCAAGCTGTGCTGCTTGAGCGTAATTCAAATTGCATTTTTCCAGTTGTGGAAATCATACTCTTAATCTTGTTGGAGTTGACTCTGCTGAATCATGTAAAGAAGCAGTTACATATTTTGGGAGAATTCAACAGATGTATAATTTTTTTAGCAGCAGTCGTAGAAAGTGGGAGATTTGAAAGAAATATTTAGCTGTTTCACTTCAACACAATATCAAAGACAAGATGGTCTGCTCGAATTGATGCTGTTAAACCAATTTACAATAATCAGTCAAATATTCTGGCTGCTTTAGAGGAGTGTAAGTCACTAAACCTTCCACCGCACGCACGTACCGAACTTCAGTCAATTTTCAATATTTGGATACATTCGAATGCATTGTGTTGACAACAATATGGCTTGAAAATTAACGTTATTGCAACAAAAACTAATTTAATTATTTGAAGCACCAATGCAACACTTGACGTAGAAATGGAAAATATAACAATCTTATTGCAAGGATGAAGATAATGCGTGAAGAGTGGGGCAGATTACTCTTAAGTTCAAAAGAGATTGCCGTACTTTCCAAAATTCAACTGATTTCAATTAACTCGTCATATTAGGTCACAGTTTGATGCTGAAGAACATTATAGAGTTAATGTTTTTATATACATTATTGATTCGGTTATTTCAGGCTTGACACGTCGCTTTGAGTCTTTACGCAAAATTTGCCAGACTTCTGGATTCCTTTGGACTTTTCAAACTTCATCAGATGAGGAATAAATCGAGAGCAAAAAATATGCACTTAAAATATCCAAAGGAAATTTCAAATGAAATATGTGATGAAATAATATTTTTAAAAAATATTTTTGAAGTAAACTTTGATATAGAATCATCTCCAGCTAAGTTGCTGCTAAACATTTTAGAAAAAAACCTAATTGGATTGTTTCCAAATATATCAACAGCTTTAAGATATTTTTAAGTCTACCTGCCTCCGTTGCTTCAGCGGACGCAGTTCAGTGGGTTGAAAAGGGTTAAAAATTTTAACAGATCGGTAATGAGCCAAGAACGGTTGAATGGCTAGCCATTTTACATATAAATTCAGATATTGCACGAAATATTGATTTTTTCAACTATTATAAAAGATTTGCTACAACTAAAGCTCGAAAAGCTTATTTGTATTTAATTATTAATTTCATACTTTTTAATAAATTAAAAATAAATAAAGAACTATGTAAATTTGTTTTTTTTTATTCAAAACCAGAGGCCCATATTTTTTATTGGCCTGGGCCCCCTCTCAGCTCTGCAAGGCCCTGTATATATATATATATATAATATATATATATATATAGTTTTATTTTTTAATAATGTTTTATGATTTTATATAAACGGTTTTTAAGATTTAAAACTTAAAATAATTTTAAGTGTTAGTGCTTAAAAAATTTATTGAAGTATATGTAATATCATTTTCATGAACGTAATAAAGAGTATTCCAACATATTCCTCAATTATAACACGATCAATTCTCAAAGTCATGATTAAATTATAAATAATGATATTGTGTATAGAGTTGTGTATTATATAAAAGCGTAAAAATTATGTTTATTGTTAAATATGTTTTAAAAATTAGAGCAATTATAAATATTTAAGGTAATTTACACAAACAATGTTGCACCTCAAAAGAACATGATGGGAAACAATGCCATGCAACAATGGATTTCGAACAGGTTGGGGAATTAAAATCATCAGGATTTTCTAACAAAGCTGTGATGGTAACTGAGAACAATTTTGAAAAATAAAAAAGAACTTTTTAACAAGTGGTAAATTTCCATTTTGCGGTAATTGACTCTGATTTAAATCAAAATCGGGGGCTAAAACAAAGGTAAAAAATGGATATTGGTTTTAAATTCTTTCACAATTCAAGTATTTATATAAATAACCCATATTTCTCATAATACTCTGCATATATGTAGCACAGTAATTATCATTATCGAAAACCTGAGTATACTTCTCTAAGTTAAATCCAACTTTAGATCCATCTTTAAATTTTGCAGCAAAATTCTTGAAACTAACAATATATATTAATCAAAGAATTTATAAATAACAAGTTTAAATTAATTCACAAAAACCTCCAATTTCCAATTATTTAAACAACAAGATATCTAACTCTCCTCTTCTTAAGAATTTTTCCACTTCTTCAGCCACTCGATTGTTCTTTCTTTCCTTTCTTCTTGTGAATGTAGTTCGACTCGATGAGGTGAGAGAAATCTGGCGATTTTATATGGGCCATCGTATTGCATACCATCCTTGTGCCTGTTCTGCGGCTCTTTACGTACGAGTACCTCCTACCCCACCTCGAAAACACGAGTGCCCCTCTTTGTCTTATCCATAGCTCTCATAGTGTCTGCGGCGTTACTCGAGTTAAATCTCGCGTCTTCGATTCTTTCGCTTCTTGATATCTCGGCTTGTTTCAGGTTAGAGTGTAGGTTAACACTCCGTCCATAAATTATCTCAAATGTGTGATAAACCTGTAGAACTTTGTCGACTGCTATTCATAGTGAACTCTATTCTGGGTAGAAGTTCGTGCCAGTTTCTCTATTCACATCGCCTGCCAATGTTGCTGTAATAAGATCTCTTATCGTTCGTATGGCTCTTTCGGCTAAACCATTTGATTGGTGCTCGTAAGGTGAGCTGAATTCCTGTTTGATTCCAAGTTTCTGTATCTTCTGTCTTAGGAAATTCCCTTCGAAATTCGGCCTCTATCTGTTAAAATGCTCTTCGGTTTCCAAATCGATAGATCCAACTATTAAGTATTTTTGAAAATGGTCTCTTCGTCTTGCTTTGTGATTGCAGTTAAAGAAATCAGTTTGCTAAAACGGTCCACCATTACTACCATATATTTTTTATGGCGTTTATTTCCATGTAAGCCACATCTATAACAATCTGTTCTAGGAATTCAGAGCTATTTAGGAATAAATATTTCCTTGGTTCTTGTCTGATCGATCTTTCTCTTAGCGCAGATCTCGCAACATCGTAAACAGAGTTGGATTGTTTCTTGCATTTTCGGCAATAAAATATCTTTTCCATATAACGACATAATCTTAACTTCAATGTGACATAGTTCTTCATGTAGCGTTGTTGTTAACAGGCCTGCAAATGTTTCTGGGACTTACATTAAGATATTTTTGTTCTTTTTCTACTGTTATTAATCCTCCATCAATTCGTGTAGTTTTTACGTTAAAAGGAAAACAATTCTTTTTCTCCGTGTACATCCATTTTCCAATATCTCTCACAGCTCTCGAAACCGAATGTCCTTTTGTTGTTGTTCCCATACTTTTCCCATAGCTTCTGTTCTTTGGATAGTATATATATATATATATAATTTTTGATTTTCCTTCCTTAGCTTCTTTATGTCTTGTTTGACACTGGTGCAAACCATACTTTTTAATCTTGATAGTCCATCTACATTTGAGTGTTCTTCGCCTTTCCGATATTTTAGTTCAAATCATATTCCGACAGGTTAGCTAACCATGTTTGGAATTGCGGACTGATTGGCGTTTTTGTAGTGTCATTCAAAAACCAATGCCTTGTGGTCGGTGCGAATTATGAATTTTTTCCTGTATAGATATTCTCTAAAATGCATGACGTATTCATGTATGGCGAGCAGTTCTTTCTGGGTTACACAGTATCCCTTTTCATGTGATGACATATGTCTCGAGCCATAGGCTATGGCAGATTCTTCTCCATCTTCTGTAATTTGACTCAAAACTGCACCAATGGCTCCAAAACTAGCGTCTGTGTCTAAGATAAAAGTCCTATCTTCTCTTGGAAAATCAAGGATAGGTGCTTCGGCACAACCGTCTCTTCAGAGTTTGGAAGCTCTCATTGCATTCTTTAGTCCAATTTATATTCTTTATCGCATCCAGATGTTGCCAGCGTATAATGGTCGGCGATTTTGGCATAGTCTTTGATGAATCTTCTATAGTAGTTCGTTAATCCGAGAAAAAATCTCAATTGTTTTGAACATTTTGGTACTTCTGCTTTCTCTATCTCTTCCACTTTCTTCCTGTTTGTCTGGATACCCTTCTCGTTAATTGTGTGACCAAGGAAACACAAATTCTGTTTTATTGAATTTGCATTTTCTGGATTTATCTTCAGTCCTGCCACTTGAATTCTTCTGAATATTTCCCTTAATAGCTCATCGTGGTCTTTTGACTTTTACCATATACCAAGATATCATCTAAATAAACTACTACTCCCTTGAATAGCATTCCTTCTAGTACTGTGTGCATCAGTCTTCTGAATGTCGCAGGAGCTGTTGCTAAGCCAAACGGTAGTCTATTGAAGCAAAATTGTCCTTCTCTTATACTGAATGCAGTCATTTCTTGAATTCTGGAGCCAACGCCACTTGATAATACGCCTGACCTAAATCGATTGACGAAAATATTTTTGCATTCGCGAGACAGTCTAGTAAGAATTTGGTGTTAGGCATAGGAAATGACTCTTTTTCTGTTATGGAATTTAATCCACGATAATCTACACACATCCTGATAGATCCATCTTCTTCCCTACTATCACTAACGAGGCATTCCAAGGACTCTTGCAACACCGAATAACATTTGCTTTCATTAACTCTTTTATCAGTTCTTCAATCCTTTTCTCCATGTGCATTGGTTGACGTCGAGGATGTTGCATTATTGGCCCTCCTGTTATCCGCATCTCATGTCAAACTAAGTTTTGTAAATCCAGATCGAATTCGATGCCATAAAAATCCGCCGTATTCCTGATCATTCTTCAATATCTTTATTATTGTCACCTGCCATCGCCACTAGTGCTTTATTTATTCTTTCTTCATCAATGTAAATTTTGTTTATCAATGACGTTCTCTATTATTGATTTCCACTAACTTTACTCCAAACTCTTTCATTGTATCAATGCCCCCTATGAATTCGGGTTTGATCTCTTTTACCAATACTACTGTGATTATTTTGGTCTTCTGATTCTATGTGGCCGGTATAGTCATGTATC
>CAUHTR010005224.1:0-23807 GCA_959609185.1 Schmidtea polychroa | reverse complement strand
NTTTTAAGGCATTTTTTAAAGCATTTGAGGGGCGTGTTTGTAAATTTTGACATTTGAGGAGGCGTGGTTGTTGATGTAACAATTTTAACATTTGTTGACTTTTAAAACTAATTTCGAAAATAGTATGTGTGATAGGTTTTATTTACTAACCTTAATTAATATACCCTTGCGACATGTTGAGTGTGAGTAGTACTCTTGTGACCATTACCCATATGAGCAATACCCATAGGGGGACAGAATATTTTGTCGGATAAACTAGGAGTATATACACCCATGTTAAACAAGGTATGTGTATATAGAATGTATGTATAAAATTGTAAATTATCGCTCCTTATTGACAACTTCCTGTAAAGGTAAACACAGAATATTGCAAACATATAATAATTCTCTACCCCATAACTTAGTGTGTAAAAATTATTTTAAGTTTTCACTAATATTGATAATAATAATAATTGTTAATGGGATCCGGATAAAACACCGAAACCAAAAACTCGAAATTTTTTATTAATTTTTCGATATTTTGTTTTCGATATTTTTGTTTTCGATATTTTTTCTATTCGATATTTTTTCTATTCGATATTTTATTTTCGGTGTTTTTGTTTTAGTTTTTTTAATTTTTCGGTATTTTGTCCGGGATTCCCTATTCACATTGCTATTTCCCTCACTTACTTCGTTATTAAGTTCAATTAGGTTATTTAAATGAAAATCATTTATATGGTTTTTAATTTGATGAATTGGCAGCCATTCCCCGCAGTAGCAATAGATATTCTTATCTATGTTAAAGATTAGTTTTTTGTGCAGTTTTTTCATATGCGCCGATATACTTTCTATTGGGATTTCACAGTTGAAGGTGGTGTAGCACTTATTTTTTATGTTCTTATTTAGGATGTGGCATGCAATTTCATGCTTGGGGGTTATTTCTACGGTAACATCCTTTAGATAGGCTCTGTCAATCTCACAATGGTGTTCGAAATCTTTGATGTGCTTGTACAAGTTTTTAAAATTTATAACGTTCATTGTGGATCTATCCCCTCCTTGCTTTGGTCTACATTGATGGCAGTCAATGTCCGAATCATAATTAAAATCAATTCCATGGACATCCTTAGCATGTGCTATCAAAAGTTCTCTCGAGAAAACACCTATAGATCCACAAGAGACTGGATTATGTAATCCCGCTCTACAGTTTATTTTTCCCCTACCATCAAAAAAATAGAGAGCGTTATTATTCTTATCGTGAGTTTTAAAATTTTTAGAAGTTCTTACCTTAGTTGTCTTTGCTATATTAAGAGTTTGTGGATGGTTAATTTGGATTGTAGTTCCTTTTACTTTTAAAGATTTTAGAAGGGATTTTTGTTCATTAATAGCTGAGGCAATTGGGGTAGAAGTAATAGCATAGATAGATTGCTCACTGCTGGACTTGGTAGGGGATTTTTTGGGGGTATTGGTTATATCGTCTTTTTGGATAATTGAAGCAGATAGTGGGAACAATGACTTAGGGTTTTCAACGTTTACAGAGAAGGAGGTATTATCATTTCTAGATGTGTTATCTAGAGGAGAAGGTTTAGCAGATTTACGTAGGATGATGGATTCATTGGATGACTTATCAGAGGAGCTGTTGTGTATTATTATCAGTGTCCGTATTAGTATGCTTAATCTCTAAGGAGGTATCCGCAAAAAGGTCAGAGTTCGAATGGTTATCTAGGTCGCAATTATAGGTTTCTTTTGGGGAGATGGTGAAGGCTCGTTGTTATTGTCACATTTTGGAATTGATTTAAGTTCAGATTTATTTATATGCAGTTGGGGGAGGATAGATTCACAATTTTTTCCCGTAAAATTAAATGTCTCTAATACATTTTTAATACGTACAGTTGGTCTTATCACTTTTTTGAGTAATTCAGAGTTTGGTCTAATGGATTCAGGTGGAGTGTTGTTCGGAATTGGTTTAGAAAAATGTGGTTTTTTAGATGTGTTTCTGTTTTTGGTTGTTGATGAAGTTGCAGAGGGGGTTGTTGGCAATTCCTTAGTTTTTAGTGGAAGTTGCTTGTTAGGTTTAGAATCATTTAGGTCAATAAGCTTAGCGTATCTATTGGCAGAGTTGAAGTATCTATAGTTATGAGAATTATCATCACTGAAGGTGACTTTCTTTTTTTTATGGGCAGACTTATTATTATGGACAAAAGGGAATGGCTGCGGTGTTTCATTAAATACTTTACCATTATTCTTAAAAAATAAGAAATGACAGAGTTTATTAAATTTTAATACTAAAATATAGAAAAAATCTTTAATAATATGATAGTTGGTTTTCTTATCTATCCCATTTAATTGGGTATGAATATCTATGAAAAGGTTTTTAATAAAGGTATTTATATAATCAATATTTAGTTTAGGTATTCTATTACTTTCATTTGGAACAACGTTGGGGATCAGCTTCATATTAAAAATACTCTTTCCTAATTTGGTTTTACCTTTACTAATAATTGCTATTAGTTGCTCATATTTTGCATTTATAGTAGAGAAAGTGTCTCTAAAAAATTTCGGGGGTGGTAATACGTCAATTTTCCCCATAATAACGAACTGATCCCTAATATTGTTGAAAAAAGTGTCCCCAATTTCTTTTAAATTATTTATATAACTGGGTATAATATTGTCTTTTTTTGCATTTATGATTGGGGCTTCATTATTCTTTATTGGTATATTACTCTTATTATCAAAAAAAGTGGTTAGATTTTCTGGGAGTCGACCGAAGGCCGGCGAGCTGCGTGAAGGCCTTTCCTCCCCCGCTGGTGGACGAAAAAAATTTTCATTGGTATCATAGGAGTAGAGAGATGTGAGCCCGCGGGGACAAAGACATAAACCCCCCCCCCCTCCCCCCGGGGTAAAAAATTTTTAAATTTTTTTTTAAAGTACATGAGCCCGCGGGGACAAAGACATTTTATTTTTCAAGGTCAAAATTTTTTTTTTTTAAAAATCATGAGCCCGCGGGGACAAAGACAATTTTTTCAAATTTTAGAATTATTTTAATTTTTAGAGTTCCCGCCAACGAAAATTCATCAACGATAGCTCATTTTGAAGCTTATTGCAATACCTTTCGAATGAGGTATAGACCTCCTTATTATCATTATTATTGGTAAAGATATTATTATTTTTTCAAAATATTATTTTTCAAGGTCAAATTTTTTTCTTTAAAATCATGAGCCCGCGGGGACAAAGACATTTTTTTTCAAGGTCAATTTCTTTTTCAAGGTCAAATTTCTTTTTCAAGGTCATTTAAACAAAGACCATGACTCATCCAAGGTCATTCTCAAGGTCGTATGACTCATTCAAGGTCATATTATTATTTTTAAAAATATTATTATTTTTTTTCAAGGTCAAATTTTTTTTTCTTTAAAAACATGAGCCCGCGGGGACAAAGACATTTTTTTTTCAAGGTCAAATTTCTTTTTCAAGGTCAAATTTCTTTTTCAAGGTCATTTAAACAAAGACCATGACTCATCCAAGGTCATTCTCAAGGTCGTATGACTCATTCAAGGTCATATTATTATTTTTAAAAATATTATTATTTTTTTTTCAAGGTCAAATTTTTTTTTCTTTAAAAACATGAGCCCGCGGGGACAAAGACATTTTTTTTCAAGGTCATTTTTGTTTCAAGGTTATATTTTTTTTTTCAAGGTCAAATTTTTTTCAAGGTATATTTTTTCAAGGTCATTTTTTTTTCAAGGTCATTTTTTTTCAAGGTCGAATTTTTTTCAAGGTCATTTTTTAAAATTTAAATTTACAGAGTTCCCGCCAACGAAAATTATTCAACGATAGCTCGTTTTAAAGCCCAATTCAAAACCTTTCGTATGAGCCATATATCTTATTATTAACATTATTATTTCTAAAGATATTATTATTATTATTATTATTATTATTTTCCAAAATATTATTATTTTCAAGGTCATATTATTATTTTCAAGATCATATTATTATTATTTTCCAAAATATTATTATTTCAAGGTCATATTAATATTTTTCAAAATATTATTATTTTCAAGGTCATATTATTATTTTCCAAAATATTTTTATTTTCAAGGTCATATTATTATTTTTCAAAATATTATTATTTTCAAGGTCATATTATTATTTTCTAAAATATTATTATTTTCAAGGTCATATTATTATTTTCCAAAATATTATTATTTTCAAGGTCATATTATTATTTTTCAAAATATTATTATTTTCAAGGTCATATTATTATTTTTCAAAATATTATTATTTTCAAGGTCATATTATTATTTTTCAAAATATTATTATTTTCAAGGTCATATTATTATTTTTCAAAATATTATTATTTTCAAGATCATATTATTATTTTCAAGGTCATATTATTATTTTCCAAAATATTATTATTTCAAGGTCATATTATTATTTTTCTATTATTATTATTATTATTATTATTATTATTATTATTATTATTATTATTATTATTATTATTATTATTATTATTATAATTTGTAAATATTCATAAAACTTAATTTCTACGTCCATTTCATGCTTTTCAGCATTTTCATAATTTTCTACATTTTCAATATTTTCATTATTATTTCAGGAACATTTTCCCAAGACCATTTTCAACAAATATTTTTCAAAGTAATATTTTCAAAGAGTTTTTCAAAGTTCTTCTTCTTCTTCTTCTTCTTCTTCTTCTTCTTATTATTATTATTATTATTATTATTATTATTAATATTATTATTATTATTATTATTTGCGAAGTTCTTATTATTTTATTTTCGATGTTTTATTATTATTTACTTAAATATTCATAAAACTTAATTTCTGCATCAATTTACGATTTTCAATATTTGATGATCATTTTCAGGAACATTTTCATAATTTTCAACGTTTTCATCATTTTCTATATTTTCATGATTTTTAACATTTTCATAATTTTCACGATTTTCAATATTTTCATCATTATTTTCTTCAAAATTCTTAGTTTATTTATAAAATATTATTATTATCATTTTCAAAATTATTTTCAAATTTCTTATTATTTATTTTCAAAGTATATTATTATTATTATTATTATTATATATACTCCTAGTCTATCCGACAAAATATTTTGTCCCCCTATGGGTACTGCTCACACTCAACAGGTTGCAAGGGTACTAGTCATGCTTATTATTATTGTTATACAATATGATGTTACTTAGACATTTGAAGGTTCAACCATGGTTACAATTTCTACATTTTGAAAACTCTAATTTGATTGACTATCTCAATCGTTATAAATGTAAAAACAAAAGTAATTTAGTTATTAAGAAATTTATTTATTACTGATGATTTCTACAAGTAACACTGTTGAATATGAATGTGTAAATCACAAAACACATTTGGTAACTTTATTATTTTGTCAATATTTCATATATGTCATTTATAGCAAGGAAGTCCTACTAGAAAAAAGGAAAAATTAAGTCCAACCTATTCTGAAATTTCATTGAAATTTTTTAACAACACAGTTGAAGATTTTATAAATAATCATGATACTTATAGTGATAAGCAAATCATAAATATTTTAAAAATTTTCAAACATTCCTCTATTGAATATTTGATTGATTTATTTAATTATGATAAATGCATTTTAAAGTTATCTAGTTATTTAATGTATTTAGAAAAAATAGTGGTAAACAACGATTCACTGAATGAATACTTTTGGAGTTGTATGTATTTAAGATTGAAACCGGGATATAGTAGATTGATTTATGAATGGATAGCAAAAGCCGATTTGATTGAAAATAAGCTAACGGAAAAACTGAACGATGTTAAGAAAAGGTATTTGACTTGTTCAATTTGTAAAGAAAATCAAGTTTCGGTTTTGTATTTACCGTGTGGTCACGTAATTTTTTGTTCTAAGTGTCACGAGAAGAATGTTCGCAATTGTCAAGCCTGTTCAATACTGATTAATGAATATCATACTATATACATGTAAGTTCTCAATACAAATCAATAAAATATCAAAGTCAAATGAATTATTAACATACATAATGACGGTACTATAATGTAGGAAATTTTCAAACATTGAATAATATGAAATCATCTTGGTAATTAATTATATTGGGCGCAACTACCAAATGTTGATGATATGATGAAGGGAATGGTATGGTATTTATAATATATGATATTATTTTAGATTATTCAGAATGAAATATACCCATGAGTTCATCAAAATGGAAAAAGATCTTCGCAAGAACCATGAAGATGCTGGATGTATTGGTTATTATTTTTTCGGAAATAAATGTTTTAATTTGTTTTTATAAATTTATTGTTTTATTGTAATACTTTTTGATTAAAACATATTCATTTTGTCTTAATATTTGTAGTTATTTTTTTATATAGTGTTATTTATATATATGGAAATTTACAATTATATATACTATTATATTTACAATTATTATAAATCATAATGATGCTTTTCTTCTGTCCATTGATTCTCCTCTGATATTACTGCCATAATCATCTTCGACAAAATGTAAAGATAATATTTCTAGTGTCTTTGTTAATCATGCCCATTTATTGCTAAGTCTTTGTTAATTATGCACTTGTATTGCAAATTTATTAGTCATACAATTATATTATTTTTTCATGCCCTGACATAATATTATTATTTATTATTATTATGATTATTTTATTTAACAATACCATATAGCAAATTTTTAGGCAATTTAGTGAAAAGTTATTTTAAATATAGCGATTTCTTAAGTCAAATATTTCCAGATAAATTTACCAATTTAGTTAGAAATCCCTGGTTTTTGGCTGTACCATTTAATTAAAATATTCTAGGATTCATAACAAATATTTTGATATAGTTGATACATATACCAATTATTTCAATTATTTAACTAGAAACATAACAGAATTCTTAGGTAATATAGTATTTTTTAGTTAATTTATAAATATTATCTGACATTTTGATGTGTTTGACAACAAATTAATCAATAAAAACCATAGCATTTTGTAAGTTTTTATATATAGTCTGAATTTATCCGACAAAATATTCTGTCCCCTTATGTGTATTTGTCGTAAGGGTACTGGTCACATGTCGTAAAGGTATATTAATTAAGGCCTATGTATATTAGTTAAAAATTCTTAGGTAATTTAATGAGAAATGCATAATCATGGATATCAGAAATTAGTGAATATTTCGAATGTAACTTACCGAATTCTCATTTCGAGCGACTAATTTATTGGTTAACTTTGTCATGTTTAGTCATTTAATATTTAGCAAAAGATAAGATATGAATATTTAGTATTTCATAGGTAATTTATTCATCTAATGTTCATTACAATAGTTAATATAACTTCGTGAGAAATGCATGGTTATTAATATATTCATTGATAATTTTGGTAGAAAGTCTGTATCATTTGGAGTAAATTTCTATCTTTGTTTGAGGCAAAAGGAGTCATAATAGAAACATTTGGTTATCAATTTACCAATTAAGGTGCTTATTAGTTAGAAATATAGGGTTACAATTCTTTTCTAATTTAATGAGATGATCATTGGGTGTAATATATCTTTGTGAGAAATACATGGTTAACATTTTTAAATAGGGATTTTTGAGTAACCAAAACAGGGATATTTTGTGCGATCAATTTATGAATATTGGTTAATTTTCTCTTTTTTTAGTCATTTAAAATAATATTTAACAAAGGTAATTTAGCAAAATATCATTGAAAGATTTATCCATCCGATAACAATATTCCTTCAATAGATTTTACTCTTAATATTCAACCGATTTAATTTCTAGAAATCTAATTAAAATCACAAATTTCCTTCACTGATATCCTTACAATGAATAAAATAACTTCTTAAATAAAATAATTTAAAGAAATAACCTTTGATATCAATCCAAATTAATTCTAAAGATTTCAAATATTTCATTGTCAAAACCAAGTAAATAGATCATTAACCCTAAACGACTTAATAAAACAGTGGATAATTAATAAAAACTTGTTCTAAAACATAAATCTAAATTACTGTGCAATAACATTCATCACAGCCTAATAAACGATATAATTTCACTTGAATTATTATTAATTCATAGCTAAATACTGACTATTTCCCTTGAAAATTTGATATTTTACCAATAAGAACTTTGTCGATTTAAATAGAGATTTCAAAACATGTCCACCTTAACCGATCCCTCACCAAATATTTCTACCATTTTAAACACCCCCTTAAAAATCATATATTACCATCTTAACCGAACCTTCACTAAATCCAACCGACTTTAATATATCAATTCTCTTAAAATCCATAGGAAATTCTTCAAAATATGAATTTTATTTAATTGTTACAAACATTCTTCCATTGAAATAATTTATTATCTAAATTCATGTAGTAAAAGCCCACTAAAAGATCAAAATTCACTAAAATCAATATTTTCTACAAATATTTCACCACATTTACCATCAAATACCTAACTAGAGATGAAATATATTGATCATAATTCTTCATCGATTCAGCCAATTATATAGCAATTATAACGTGATATATCTTTCAAAATCACAAATTTCAGTATATTTTACAATAATTTTCAAGTAGATTTCAAATATATCATCATGATAAAATTAGCTGGTTTCAACTTTAGATTTTCAATATTTAAAAGTTCATCAATATTCGTAGAAAATATATGAAAGAATTATTTAGTCAAAGTCAATATCATTACAAAGTCATCATAAAAATTAAATAATAATCACTTGATTATTGTAAAAAACTCTAATTATTAACATAACTGTCATTAAAAATAATTTTTATTTAAAATTAAATTTAAAAACAAGTCAATAAAATATAGCAAATTATCAAGAAATTAATTAAATTTGTCTTAGAAATAACACTAAAACCTTAAATTTAAAATATACTTTCAATTACTCACAAAAGGGTTAGTAATAATGTTAGTAAAATCCCGCTAACTCTAAAAAATTACCAATGAATTTAATGCTAATTAATAACCTAAAATTTGCCTAAATAAAATCATTAAAACACAATAATTTTTAATATAATAATAATAATAATAATAATAATAATAATAATAATAATAATAATAATAATAATAATAATAATAATAATAATAATAATAATAATAATAATAATAATAATAATAATAATAGTAATAATAAGAACTTTGAAAAAACTGTTTGAAAATAAGCTAACGGAAATATTACTTTGAAAAATATTTGATGAAAATGTTCATGTAACTAATGAAAATGTTCCTGAAATAATAATGAAAATATTGAAAATTATTAAAATATTCATGCAAATGATGAAAATGCTGAAAAGCATGAAATGGACGTAGAAATTAGGTTTTATGAATATTTGCAAATTATAATAATAATAATAAGAAGAAGAATTTTCAAAATAACTTTCAAAATAACTTTAGAAATATTAATAATAATAATAATAATAATAATAATAATAATAATAATAATTAATAATAATAATAATAATAATAATATTGATTAAAATTTTGAAAATGATAAATAACATCTTCCGCGCGGGTGTTAATATCTTACCCAATAATAATGATAAATTAAATTATTACGTAATCGATAATTAAAACAAAAAAATAATAATATAATCAACGATTTAAACAAAATTAAATTATTACATAATCGATAATTTAAACAAAAATAAAAATATTATTATATAATCAACGATTTAAACAAAATTAAATTATTATGTGATTGATAATTAAAACAAAAATAAAAATATTATTATATAATCAACGATTTAAACAAAATTAAATTATTATGTGATTGATAATTAAAACAAAAATAAAAATATTATTATATAATCGACGATTTAAACAAAATTAAATTATTATGTAATTGATAATTAAAACAAAAATAAAAATATTATTATATAATCAACGATTTAAACAAAATTAAATTATTACGTAATTGATAATTAAAACAAAAAATAATAATATTATCATATAATCAACGATTTAAACAAAATTAAATTATTGCGTAATCGATAATTAAAACAAAAAAATAATAATATTATCATATAATCAACGATTTAAACAAAATTAAATTATTACGTAATCGATAATTAAAACAAAAATAAAATAATAATATGACCTTGAAAATAATAATATTTTGAAAAATAATAATATGACCTTGAAAATAATAATATTTTGAAAAATAATAATAATAATTATAATAATAATAATTATAATAATAATAATAATATCTTTAGAAATAATAATGTTAATAATGAGATATATGGCTCAATCGAAAGGTCCTGGATTGGGCTTTCAAATGAGCTATCGTTGAATAATGTTCGTTGGCGGGAACTCTGTAAATTTAAATTTTAAAATATGACCTTGAAAAAAATTTTGACCTTGAAAAAAATTTGACCTTGAAAAAATAAATGACCTTGAAAAAAATTTGACCTTGAAAAAAAATAATATTTTAAAAAATAATAAAATAGTCAAATGACCTTGAAAATGGTCTCGGGAAAATGTTAATAACTTTGCTAATATTAATGATGGTGATGACAATTATAAGTCATTCGAAAGGTCTTGCACCAAGCTTCAAAAAAAGCTATCGATCGATGAAATAAAATGATGGGAACGATAACTTTTGGCATGCCAAATAGTAGGGCACCGCTAGCACACTTAATAATATTTTTGAAAAATAATAATAATTATATGACCTTGAAAATGGTCTTGGGAAAATGTTAATAACTTTGTCAATAGTGATGATGATGGTACTTTCAATAGCTCATTCGAAAGGTCTTGCACCAAGCTAATACTAATAATAATAATAATAATAATAATAATAATAATAATAATAATAATAATAATAATAATAATAATAATAATAGTAACAAGATATATAGCTCATTCGAAAGGCACCGCTAGCACACTTAATAATATTTTGAAAAAATAATAATAAAAATAATAATATTTTTTAAAAATAATAATATGACCTTGATGAATCATCGTGATGACTCATGTGACCTTGGCAATGACCTTGGATGAGTCACGCGACCTTGAAAATGACCTTGATGAGTCATAGGATGACTCAGATGACCTTGAGAATGACCTTGGTGAGTCATGGTCTTTGTTTAAATGACCTTGAAAATTTTGATGAGTCATCAGATGAGTCATATGACCTTGAAAATAACCTTGATGAGTCATAGTATGAGTCATATGACCTTGAAGAGTCATAGTATGAGTCATGTGACCTTGAAGATGACCTTGATGAGTCATAGTATGAGTCATATGACCTTGAAAATAACCTTGATGAGTCATGGTCTTTGTTTAAATGACCTTGGAAATAAAAATTTGACCTTGATGAGTCATAGTATGAGTCGTGGTCTTTGTTTAAATGACCTTGAAAATTTTGATGAGTCATCGGATGAGTCATGGCCTTTGTTTCAATGACCTTCATGAGTCATATGTCTTTGTTTAAAATTTGACCTTGAAAAAAAAATTTTTAAAAATTTTCCTGTCCGGCGGTGGGTGGGGGGGTACTGTGCTAGCGGTGCCCAATCCATCTACTAATTTCTTATTCAAAAAATGTACTTCAATCCAATTTATGTTAAAACAACTTATTGTCGAGCTCAATTATTAATTACTAGTTTGGTAGCGTTTTTATTATAAGAATTTTGTAGTGAAAGTCTTATAATAATCCAGTAATCCAGTGGAACAAGATTTTCAAGTTTGTGTGTTATCTAGATTATAAAAATTTATTGATTTTTAATTATAGAAAATTCAATTTTAGCAAAATTTCGATATTTGGAAATGTTGTATGGAATAAAAGCATTTTAAATTTGTATTTTTTCTCAAAATGGATAAGATAAAAATATATAGTGATTAACATAAAACATACAGTAATGATATTACATTAGAAGCCAAGGACCAAATGTGAAGCAGTTCAGATTATATTGCGTAATTCAATACAATGTGCTAGTTACTATACATTACTATTTAAGAGTGATCACTCGATGTTAATATTAATAAATCTTAAGATGGAACCAATTGTTGTAACTGGCGACCACGCCGAAAATGTTCACACAATGACGACTCGTGGAGAAGGGAAAAAGTCTACAAGAGACGCGCTACCTAAACGTGCGAAAGAACTCTTGGATATGGAAATTAGAAGATATGACGTCAGATGTACCAAGGAGGCTGAAAAATGGATACAGTCAATTGATGATTGGATCGCTAGGAATGATTTGAAGAGGACAGAAGCAGTCGATTTTCTCCTTTGCGATCAAGCGGCTACAATGTGGAAAAATTTCAAAACAGAGAAAACAACAGATAAAGCAGCTAAAGAATGGTTTTCCGAAACATTTACAATTAAATTGACTGTTATAGACAAGATTAAAGAACTTGCTGCAATTAGACAAGAGGAAAATGAGAGATATGCAACCTTCGAAATCAGGGTATTAAAATTAGTGAGTGAAGTTATTAATTCAAGAATGGGGGTAGATGAGATTGCCAATGAAATTATAACTGGACGCGTCAGACAGAAGATTAAAGGATGCTCTAACAATGAAACCATCGATGACAGCAGACACATTGCCAAGAGATTATACAATCGATCTAGAGGCCTAGAAACGGCGATTACAGTCAGGCCAATGTTTTTGCTGTGGAGAATATGGACACAGAAGATATGAATGTCCACTAAAAGATAAATGTTTGATATATAGTAAGGGAGGGCATAATTTCCGTAATTGTTATTTATTAAGAAAGAAAGAACAACAGAACTATGAGAACAAGAAAATGATAGCTTGTGTGCATGACGAAGAAAACGGAAGAAATTACTCGGATGATGCAGAAACAAGAGAATCAATTAATGATTATGCAATTCATGATGTGAAAACTGAAAAAACACGAGGAACTCTATTGTATACATTTCGTCAATGAGGTTGTAAAGGAAGAAAGTCGGAATGACAAAACAGAAGGAATAAGGTATGCGACATCAGATGGAAGAGAAGATGATGAAAAATGATGTTGAGATTGAGATGTTGTGGGATTCTGAAACTTCAATTACAGTGATGAATGAGGAAACATGGAATAAAATTGGCAGTCCACGTCAAGCAGCAGTGAAATCAAAATATGTGGAGTTTTTCCAGGAACTCAAAAACCCCAAGGATGAACAGAAGTAAATGTTTATTGGCACAATAAGAGGAGGACTATCAAAATATTGTTATTAAAAATATATTTCCAGGTTTTAGTGGTGGGATAGATACTTTGAAAGCATTTGGAGTGCAGTTAATGGAAATTAAGCTTTATATTAAGATTAGCAATTATACTGATGACGAGAGAAGACAAAAAGCAAAAAAGGAATTGGGAAGAAATGAATTGCCAACAATTAACAAATTATTAGATGATTTCGGGTCAATATTTATGGCATCCAGATTTGATTTAGGATTCACAAGAATAAAAGAGCACGAAATTAATACATCTGGGAATCCAACAATGCAATTTCCAAGACGACAACCGATGCATCTAGAACAGAAAATTGACGATATGAGAAAAAAGTTAACAAAAGCTGGAGTTATAAGACGCTGTAAAAGTCCATGGAGCTCCCCAATGGTTGAAGTAGGAATATGATGGTCCATATAAAAGTCTTAGATTTGTTTCAGATCATCATGTTGAATTGCAATATCCAGATACGACGCGGCACCGACGAATCGAATGGTTAAAGAGATGGCATCAATCTTATGAAGGGGAGAGTAATGATATTACATTAGAGGCCAAGGACCAAATGTGAAACAGTTCAGAGTATATTACATAATTCAATACAATGTGTTAGTTATTACGTAATATACATTACTATTTAAGAGTGATCACTCTGTTAATATTAATAAATCTTTAGATGGAACCAATTGTTGTAACTCATACACTTTAAATAAAAAATTATTAAAACTTTGAATTGTAAAAGATCCAAAAATCAAATTCATAATTTAAATGAAAATAATTGATAAATTTGAAAATGACCAATCAAAACGATTTCAAAAAACAGATTACACCCAACTCTTTTTTTACATGGTAGATATGTTCCAAAGAAATCCGTGTAAAAAAAGACACGAAGACATAGTAACATTGAGGATGTCTTCCACCGTTTCAAAAAATCATGTAAGATGAAAAAAAATACTTTTTGGTATGAAAAATCGTGCAAAAAAACTTATAAAAACATATATAATTCTACAACATATTCGTATGTAATATTCGCGTATAATTCAAATTATTTATAATTATTTATAGACTAAAATTTATTTGTTTTCTTTTTTAATAAATTTTAGTCCATAAGTACCAATGTGTAATTATGACTTTATCCAATGAGCAACAATATACACTAAAAAATCGAATCAAAATTATTTACAAATTAGTATAATATTCATTATTCATAAAGATAAAGTGACCACATATTTTATAATGAAATCCGGGACCAGTGCAAATAAATATAAAAATTGCTTAACGCATTCCCAGGACATAATTTTCTTAGTTTATCTAATTGTTCCGAATTAAAATATCATAATTTTTCATTTTATTCATCTAATTAATATCAAAATAAATAAGTGTAAGTATTTAAAGTACACGTTAATTAAGCGTATTTTTCTGCTGAGTGGATTTTTTTTAGTAAATCTTCATTACTAGAAATAAACTTATAAAATTCTTCAAATGAATATGAAAAGTTACACATTTTTTGCAGTACAGCTTTTAATGTATCCACGCTTAATTGCGTTTTTTCAGTGGTTCAATATGAGACACTTTCTGAAACAATTTTCAATGCAGGACATACGATTTAAATCCAGGAAATTATATATAAAGATGATATAAAGATGATATAAAGATGATAGAAAAATTATATAAAGATTATATAAAGATTATAGAAAGATTATATATAAAGATTATATAAAGATTTTATAAAGATTTTATAAAGATTTTATAAAGATTATATAAAGATTTTATAAAGATTATATAAAGATTATATAAAGATTATATAAAGATTTTATAAAGATTTTATAAAGATTTTATAAAGATTTTATAAAGATTTTATAAAGATTTTATATAGATTTTATATAAAGATTATATAAAGATTATTTAAAGATTTTATAAAGATTTTATAAAGATTTTATAAAGATTATATAAAGATTTTATAAAGATTTTATATAGATTTTATAAAGATTTTATAAAGATTATATAAAGATTATATAAAGATTATATAAAGATTATATAAAGATTATATAAAGATTATATAAAGATTATATAAAGATTTTATAAAGATTTTATAAAGATTTTATAAAGATTTTATAAAGATTTTATAAAGATTTTATAAAGATTTTATAAAGATTTTATAAAGATTTTATAAAGATTATCTAAAGATTATATAAAGATTTTATAAAGATTTTATAAAGATTTTATATAGATTTTATATAAAGATTTTATAAAGATTTTATAAAGATTATATGAAGATTTTATAAAGATTTTATAAAGATTATATAAAGTTATATAAAGATTTTATAAAGATTTTATAAAGATTTTATAAAGATTATATAAAGATTATATAAAGATTATATAAAGATTTTATAAAGATTATATAAAGATTTTATAAAGATTTTATAAAGATTTGTTTCATCATCTTTGAATTCGGAACCTGCGACGAATTCGGGTCATATTTATGGCAGCCAGATTTGATTTAGGATTCACAAGAATCAAAGAGCACGAAATTAATACATCTGGGAATCCAACAATGCAATTTCCAAGACGAACACCGATGCATCTAGAACAGAAAATTGACGATATGATAAAAGAGTTAACAAAAGCTGGAGTTATAAGACGCTGTAAAAGTCCATGGAGCTCCCCATTGGTTGAAGTAGGAAAAAAAGACGGCTCAATAAGAATGTGCGTAGATTATCGAGAGTTGAATAAGATGACAGAAACATATCCTAAAATTACTCGATAACCTATCAGGATCTAAATTCTTTTCTTCTTTAGATCTTGGACAAGCATACTATCAGGTCGCATTAGCAGAAGAAGCACAAGAAAAGACGGCTTTTAGTTCCAAAGAAGGTCAATTTTGTTTCAATCGACTTCCATTTGGATTATCAACGGCTTCAGCAACATTTCAGCGATTAATTCACACGATGTTAGAGGGTATATTGTTTAATGGAGCAATTGTTTATTTATACGATATTCTGGTATATGGCAAGGACCAGTCTGAACATGATGAGCGATTGCGAGAATTTTTCAAAAGAATAAAAAAAACAGGACTAAGAATAAATCCGGAAAAGTGAGAAATTTACAAAACCAAATTAAAATTCCTTGGTCACACCGTCAGTGAAGATGGAATACAGATAAATTCAGAGAAGATTAAGTCAATTACAGAAGCGCCGAAACCACAGTGTGCTAAACAACTTCGATCATTTTTAGGTTTGGCAAATTACTATAGACGATTTGTCAAAGATTATGCTAAAATAGCAGCACCCCTACATGCAGCAGCGTCAAAACAATCGAATGGTCAGAAAATTGTGAAAACAGTTTTAGACAACTTAAAGAAGCTTTAACACAAGCACCTATTCTTGATTTTCCTCGTATAGACCGCAAATTTATTTTGGATACTGATGCCAGTTTTGAAACCATTGGAGCAGTGTTGAGTCAAATAAAAGAAGACGGTTCAGAAATAGTTATCGCATACGGTTCAAGAAATCTGACGGCCCATGAAAAGGGATACTGCGTAACAAGGAAAGAGTTACTGGCATTGCATGAATATGTTTTATATTTTAGACAGTATTTATACGGGAAAGAATTCGTGGGTCGAACAGATCACAAATATGAACACGAAAAAAAAGCAATAAGTCCACAATTTCAGACATGGATGGCTAATCTATCGGAATACGATTTCCAATTGAAATACCGGAAAGGTGAAGAACATGCAAACGCAGATGGATTATCAAGGATCGAGGGTAGTTTATGTGCACAGTGTCAGACAGTACATGTACAACATAAACAAGAAAGATCAAGAGTAAGATATATCAATTTGATACAAAAAACACAGACAATGTTGGAAATTATGGAAGAACAGAAGAAAGATAAATTGTTCCAGGAAGCGATGGAAATTCTTAAGAATCAGATAGATGTTCGGATGGAATCGTTTCTAAATAGACCAAGGAAATTTTAATTTCACGCGAAAGTTCTGAATTTCTAGAACAGATTGTGATGGATGGTGCTTTCATGGAGAGAACTTCAACCGACAAAAAGTATGTTATCGCTATTATTGATAGGTTTAATAAATTAGTAAGTCTACAGCAAACCAAGATGAAAAAACTATTTTGAAGACGCTAATGAACAATTGGATTTACAAATATGGTAAACCTCAAAGTATATTGACATACAGAGGCCGAAATTTTGAAAGCAAATATTTTAAGGAAAAATTAGAACAACTTGGAATAAAGCAAGAATTCGCCTCACCATATCAACATCAGTCGAATGGCTTAGTGGAAAAGGCTATCAGAACAATGAAAGATTTACTTGTGACGACGATGAAATGGGGCTGTGCTGAAAAACAGTGGCACGAACTGCTGCCTCGAATTGAATTTAGTATAAATGCAACTTATCAAAGTTCTACAAAATATTCACCATTTGAGATAGTATATGGACGGAAAATAACATTACACGCTAATTCTAGACTCAGACATCAAGTACACGATATTTCGGAAGAAGCACAAAAGAATAACAAGCAAACTGCGCAAAAGATGAGGAAATTCGAAAAAGACAAAAGAATTAAACGACATTTTGAAATGGGGGAGCAGGTACTAGTAAGACGAGAACCACATAGAAGAAACAAAAATGATATTCAATATGATGGTCCATATAAAATTCTTAGATTTGTTTCAGATCATCATGTTGAATTGCAATATCCAGATACGACGCGGTACCGATGAATCGAATGGTTAAAGAGATGGCATCAATCTTATGAAGGGGAGAGTAATGATATTACATTAGAGGCCAAGGACCAAATGTGAAACAGTTCAGAGTATATTACATAATTCAATACAATGTGTTAGTTATTACGTAATATACATTACTATTTAAGAGTGATCACTCTGTTAATATTAATAAATCTTTAGATGGAACCAATTGTTGTAACTCATACACTTTAAATAAAAAATTATTAAAACTTTGAATTGTAAAAGATCCAAAAATCAAATTCATAATTTAAATGAAAATAATTGATAAATTTGAAAATGACCAATCAAAACGATTTCAAAAAACAGATTACACCCAACTCTTTTTTTACATGGTAGATATGTTCCAAAGAAATCCGTGTAAAAAAAGACACGAAGACATAGTAACATTGAGGATGTCTTCCACCGTTTCAAAAAATCATGTAAGATGAAAAAAAATACTTTTTGGTATGAAAAATCGTGCAAAAAAAACTTATAAAAACATATATAATTCTACAACATATTCGTATGTAATATTCGCGTATAATTCAAATTATTTATAATTATTTATAGACTAAAATTTATTTGTTTTCTTTTTTAATAAATTTTAGTCCATAAGTACCAATGTGTAATTATGACTTTATCCAATGAGCAACAATATACACTAAAAAATCGAATCAAAATTATTTACAAATTAGTATAATATTCATTATTCATAAAGATAAAGTGACCACATATTTTATAATGAAATCCGGGACCAGTGCAAATAAATATAAAAATTGCTTAACGCATTCCCCAGGACATAATTTTCTTAGTTTATCTAATTGTTCCGAATTAAAATATCATAGTTTTTTCATTTTATTCATCTAATTAATATCAAAATAAAAAAAAATTATTATATATAAATAATAAATTTAATAAATTAATTATTAGACAAGAAATAAACTTTATAAAAATAAACTAAAAATAATATTTCATAAATAAGTGTAAGTATTTAAAGTACACGTTAATAAAGCGTATTTTTCTGCTGAGTGGATTTTTTTTAGTAAATCTTCATTACTAGAAATAAACTTATAAAATTCTTCAAATGAATATGAAAAGTTACACATTTTTTGCAGTATAGCTTTTAATGTATCCACGCTTAATTGCGTTTTTTCAGTGGTTCAATATGAGAAACTTTCCGAAACAATTTTCAATGCAGGACATACGATTTAAATCCAGGAAATTATATATAAAGATGATATAAAGATGATATAAAGATGATATAAAGATGATATAAAGATAAAATCTTCATATAATCTTTATATCATCTTTATAAAATCTTCATATAATGATATAAAGATTATATGAAGATTTTATAAAGATTTTATAAAGATTATATGAAGATTTTATAAAGATTTTATAAAGATTATATGAAGATTTTATAAAGATTATATAAAGTTATATAAAGATTTTATAAAGATTATATAAAGTTATATAATGATTTTATAAAGATTATATAAAGATTATATAAAGATTTTATAAAGATTTTATAAAGATTATATAAAGATTTTATAAAGATTTTATAAAGATTATATAAAGATTTTATAAAGATTTTATAAAGATTTTATAAAGATTTTACAAAGATTTTATAAAGATTTTATAAAGATTTTATAAAGATTTTATAAAGATTTTATAAAGATTTTATAAAGATTTTATAAAGATTTTATAAAGATTTTATAAAGATTTTATAAAGATTTTATAAAGATTTTATAAAGATTTTATAAAGATTATATAAAGATTATATAAAGATTTGTTTCATCATCTTTGTCAAAATGTTTAATAATTTTGTCATGAGATCAAAATTTTATAAGACCAATATTTGGGTCACAAAAGATTATAGCTATCGTAATAAAAAACATAATTTTTTTAAATGTAAAATTAAACTAAAAGTAGAAATAAAATTATTTATTATAAATAAACTTTTCAACTTGATTTCATGCCATTTAGAGTAACAGCACAACTCATCACACGCTCAAAACGAGCAGTATTAATATCAAGGCCCAACACTGTCATTTCTTTTAAACAACTTCATATAATATTTCATTTAACCTTACCTCTCATCACAGCAATCAATACATCTGAAGATACTTCGAGATCATTCGAGATACTTCGAGATCATTAAAATTACATTTCATAGTAGTATTTATCGTTCTTTCTATTTGTCCTATTACAATATTATTAATTTACCTTTGCTTAATGTTTTATCCGTGTTTTAATGTGTTTTCTGATTTTACAATTTTATTATTTGAAAGATTAAAATTATTGAATTTAATGATTAAACATTTTGACAAAGATGAGGAAACATTTAGGAAAACCCTGTATAACGATTATAATTAATTAAATTATTAAAATCATTCTGAAATTGAATTAATTACACAACTTTATCGGAAATATTATCAATAATATTGAAATAAGGATTAAATTACTTGTAATGCTTCATTATCGATAAAATTTGAAAAAAAAAGTTCCTTATCAAAAGTTGCTAAATCATTCGTTTGCAGATAATCATCTGGGACTAGAAATATGGATTCTTCTGTGAGATTTGTATTTTTATTAGTATTTAGTTGATTTATGTTCTTTTGTAAATTTACTTCCATTCTGTATGATTTTAATAAGAAGTAAAAATAATTCCTAAAGATAATACTTGTAATCTAAAATCTGAGTTACTAATTCCGATTGACATTTCCTGCGAGATAAATCAGGAATAATATCATCGAGGATGTTGTTTGCTAAATTGACTAGATTCTTTAGCACTATTCCAGATTCTTCAACAACTTTTATATCGACAAAATTGGTGGACCAATCTGAAATAGAAGATTTTTCATTGGAATTAAAATTGTGAAAGTCGTTGGGGAGAATTTGAGAATGAGATAAAATTCAACTTTATTGAATCCGTCAAGGGTAATTGATAAACCCATTGAAGGTGACATGGCAGACTTTGCCTCCTGCCATGATTATTTGATCTTGACCACAAATAACTTGCCAGTCGGTTGTTAGTTGCGTCTTCTTCACAGCATCTTTTAGTTTGTTTCATTCGAGATTTTCTAGTTTCACTTGGAATTTTCAATGAATCATTCGATATGAAACAACCCAAAATAGGACTGCTGTTTCTTCGTGTGTTCATATAAGAATGAGACGGTCTCTGGAATTTTTAAATGTTACAATACTTATAAAATATTTTAATTTAAAAAAATTGTGATAATAGACAAATATAATATTTACGGATAAATCATAAAAATGTTATTTAATGTTATTCCAATGTTGTTATTAATGTTATTAATAATAATAATAATAATAATATAATAATAATAATAATAATAATAATAATAATAAATAATAATAATAATAATAATAATAATAATAATAATAATAATAATAATAATAATAATAATAATAATAATAATAATAATAATAATAATAATAATAATAATAATAATAATAATAATAATAATAATAATAATAATAATAATAATAATAATAATAATAATAATAATAATAATAATAATAATTAATAATAATAATAATAATAATAATAATAATAATAATAATAATAATAATAATAATAATAATAATAATAATAATAATAATAATAATAATAATAATAATAATAATAATAATAATAATAATAATAATAATAATAATAATAATAATAATAATAATAATAATAATAATAATAATAATAATAATAATAATAATAATAATAATAATAATAATAATAATAATAATAATAATAATAATAATAATAATAATAATAATAATAATAATAATAATAATAATAATAATAATAATAATAATAATAATAATAATAATAATATAATAATAATAATAATAATAATAATAATAATAATAATAATAATAATAATAATAATAATAATAATAATAATAATAATAATATAATAATAATAATAATAATAATAATAATAATAATAATAATAATAATAATAATAATAATAATAATAATAATAATAATAATAATAATAATAATAATAATAATAATAATAATAATAATAATAATAATAATAATAATAATAATAATAATAATTGGTGAATTATGAGCTCAATGCGCGTCTGTGTGCGCGTTGTATTGTGTGATGGGTTTGTGTGCGCACACAGACGCGAGCAATGTCATTTTTTGGGTTGGGTTGTTGGTGTGTCGCGTCTGTGTGCGCTTTTCTTTTCTTTGTTTTTGGCTGTGTGCGCACACAGACGCGAGCAAGAAGTATGCAATTTTTATTAATTAGTTTGGTTGTAAGTTGTTCTAATTTTTAGATTTAGATTTTTATCGATCGATTGTATTGGATGAGTTATGTTTCGATTTAAGGAAAGAGTTGTTAATGATGGCTGCTTTTAATGAAGAAATTTATGAATCTGATAACTCAAAGGAAATTGGAAATACTACCAACGAAACTGATGGTTCCTTTTTTATGATCCCAAGAGATCCTGATAACTTTAATGGTGTTTTTGGCCAACTAATATTAAATTTATTTGGTGGACGGATTTCCGTGGGTATTCAATGCAATAATTGTGATGTAGTAGCTACACAAAGAAAGGTTCCAGATAAAATGATTGAGAAGAGTTCAGCTACAAGATTGTTTAATATTACTGAAAGTACTGGAGGTGTTATCACTGGTATGATCCCTGATTATCTATCTCAAGTATGTCGTGCACAAATGGAAGCAGCTCGATTTAGATATAAACATGGATATGAAATGCCTGGCGACATAATATGTCGTTCTATTGCGAATATTAAGCAGCTTTCTACCCAATCAACTGAGATGCGACCATTAGGTTGTTCAATGATGGCATTATCTTATGGTATTGACATGGACAAATTGTTATTATTCAAAAATAAAATTATTATTCGTGATCTTGAATTTAAACATGAACATGGTAGAGGGCTACGCACCAATGTTTCAGTGGAGACAGCCCAGACTGATCAAGGGTGATGTAAATTTTATTTTCATTTATTTGACTTTTATTTTTGTAAAATTAATCATCCTCCCTTCCCTACCGAGCGTGGGAAAGTGCTGCTATGGGCCCCAGCACTCTTTTAAAAGGGGAAGCCAGGGGAACAGGGTAAAGAATAGAGCTAAGTCAAGGGTGAGGGCGAGCGGGGTAATGGGTTTTGAGTTGCGATGGGGAAGTATATATCAAATATTTGTCAAAACTCTTACTGGTAAGACAATTACTCTTAACGTTGAATGGAACGACACAATTGAAAAGGTAAAAGGAAAAATCCAGGACAAAGAAGGAATTCCGGTAAATTATCAAAGGTTAGTCTACGCAGGGAAGCAATTAGAAAATAAAAGAATTTTGAATGATTATAGCATACAAGTAGGTTCGACACTTCATTTGTCACTCAGGCTGTGCGGGGGCAATGACGAAGAGATTTTAGAAGAAGAATTGTGGAAAAAGAGAATGAAAAAAGGAAATTAACGAGATTGAGAAACAAGATTCTGAATGATATAAAGGGTAAGGATGTTAGCAAATGGTTGGAGGAATATGAAGATCAAAGGAGAGTCTAGATGAAGAATTAAGAGATCTAAGAACGATCAGTGAAGAATTGCAAAGATTGGACATCACTGCAATCTTAGATAAAGACCTGCAGGAGATCGAGGAAAAACATCAAATAATTGGGGCATTGATGGAAAGAAAAGCAAATCAATCTTTTATGGAAAAGAAGGAAAAGGTGAATGATGATACAATCAAGAAGAATAATTCCGTGCATAAAAGAAAACTGGAAAGTCTACAGAAAATTACAATACCTGTCTTTGAAGGCAAGATGAAAGAGTACGAACCATGAAAAGCAGCTTTTACGGCG
>CAUHTR010005223.1:0-17500 GCA_959609185.1 Schmidtea polychroa | reverse complement strand
TACTTCCCTTTCAATTCAATGGAGGACACTCTGAAATTAAACAGATGAAAAGTAGGTAAAATTATGTCATCAATCCTGTGAGGTTAGTAACAATGGTGTTGGGCTAAAATCAACGATCAACTGAGACGACCCATATAACATGTAAACCGCATAAAGTATAGTTAAAATCATTGAAAAACATTAAATAAAACAAAAGTAAAAATATATCAAAAATAAAGAAAAATAAAACAAAAATTAAAAAATTCAAGCAGTTGCAAACAAATCGCCGAAAAAAATACGCAAAAAATATGATGGCGATCATTTGACCAGTTAGAATGAAAAGAAACAAAATTAAAATAAAATAAAGGAATAAGGTGAAATACTCGCTACTTTTGGATATCAACAAAGTGTTACTTTTTCCACTCAATATTAAACGTTCGATACCGATGGAAGTGTAGTTGACTATTTAGTGGAGAAATCCCCACAGGTAATATATGCGAAGTTAAAAGTTGGCAATTTTATTGGACCTCAAATTCCTGATCTCTTGGAAGATTCAGCATTTATTGAGAATTTATTGTCGAGAAAGCAGCATGGATAAGTTTCAAGTTCATTGTGCAGGGATTTTTTGGAAACCATCTTGTGGACAATTACATGTGTTAGAACACTCATAAATAATTTATTCTTAATGCTAAAACAAACTGGTAGCAGACCGTGGTTGAACGTGCGCAGTCACTACGATGTGAAGATGATATTCCCAAATTCAATATGCGAAGATCTCAAATTAGGTTAGATTAGCATTAGATTTCATCAACAGGTTTAAATTAAGGGTTTTTTATAGAAAATTTAATTAAATTTCACTTTAACAATTCAGGAGTCTGTGCAAGAAAGTTGATAAGAGAATATGAAAAGAACTGCCTGATATGCAGGAGAAGAAAAAGTAAAGGAATTTAAAATATGATGGCACCCTTGCCTGAATTGCGGTTTGAAGAACCTTTAGAATTATTTGATGTGGGGTGGACTACGATGGCCCGCTCGTCACCGTACAAAGGAGAGGCATCACTTGAGTTAAACGTTAATTATGCTTATTCACAAGCCTAAAAACGAGAGCTGTTCATCTGGGAATGGAAGCTTTTATACAAGCATTCTTAATAACTATAAACTCGAGAAGGTGTTACTGGATAACCCTCCTTTGACACCACACTTTGGTGGCATCTTTGAGGCGATGATAAAATCAGTCAAGAAAGCAGTCTCAATAATAATGAATAACGGAGACGTGGCAGATGAAGAACTGAATACATTGATCATTAGAGTGGAATTAATTTCTTTAGGGCCATTTGAATGGCCTCTTGTGTGCTGCTCCAAACCTTTATCGATTCGATTTTTTAAAAAATACCACTTTCCATAATGATTTTGTTTTCGTTTTGACATTATTCGTTATGATTACAAAAAAGCAAATACCCTCAGTATAAAATTTAATGAGGTACAACAAATTTCATAGAAAAGCCGTATGTTAATCATTAGGATAACCGTACACAAATCCATTCAAATTCTCACTAAGATACATAGTGAAATCCTAGCGGATATACAAAACATTTGTTGAACGAACCAGAAATTTTCTTCTTTTTTCAAAAAAATAATGAAATAAAAATAAAACAAAAAAAAGAAAAGGAAAAGTTCCAAATCGTAAATTCATATACTCTAAAACACCCGATTGGTCGATGCAATCCACTAACGATTATCGGTTTTTTAATCACTATGAAAATGATTGCAATGTGATTGAATTTAAATTTGAAAGAAAAATATCAGATAGCGAATGAAAAACGCGTTAGAGAAATTGAAGGTTGTAGTGATTTTCAGTGGATAGTTTTTTGTTAAAATTAAAATTCAAAAAACATTTTTGTTAAAGAAATCAAATATTTTAAAAAATTTTATAATTAATTTTATAATTAAATTTATAATTAATTTATTTTAGAATTAAAAAAAATGTGGTTTTTTAAATATTATGTTATATAATATAGTAAATTATAAAACTCAAAATAACAAAATTACCAAAGCTATATTTAAATCTACAATATATAATATATATTGTAGATTTAAATATAGCTTTGGTAATTTTGTTATTTTGAGTTTTATAATTTACTACGCTTTGTCAAAATTGAAATTCTCAAAAAAAGAAGCTTCTAATTTTGTTTTCAATATTTCTGATTTTTGGATTTTACAATTGTCGTCCAATTATTCGTCCATTTGATATTTTTATTTTTGTTGTTTTGAGTTTTATAATTTACTACGCTTTGTCAAAATTGAAATTCTCAAAAAAAGAAGCTTCTAATTTTGTTTTCAATATTTCTGATTTTTGGATTTTACAATTGTCGTTCTATTATTCGTCCATTTGATATTTTTATTTTTGTTGTTTTGAGTTTTATAATTTACTACGCTTTGTCAAAATTGAAATTCTCAAAAAAGAAGCTTCTAATTTTGTCTTCAATATTTCTGATTTTTGGATTTTACAATTGTCGTCATATTATTCGTCCATTTGATATTTTTAAAATGTTCAAATTGAGTTCACAATTTACAATGATTTCGTAAATTTTTCTGGCTTTTGAATTTGATTCAATGTAGGTGAATTCTCTTTCGTATAGAGAAGGCTTTTATTTGCTATCATATGGATGTTTAAGCACAGCACTGTTTCTTGTTATTGTCCAAACAGATATCAGACGGCGCACATTTCATCCGTGTGTCCGATTCCTTTTATATTTTGGTTCAAAGGCACAATTGCATATTTTATAAGATTCTACAGTGAAATTATCGAATATTCTAAAAATTCATCATCAAATGACCTGATTGTCATTTCAAATTCTTGTTATTGAAGGTTCTCCTAGTTATGGCAAACCCACAAAAAAGGTCATTGAAAATGCTACTCTTAGAAATTGTAAAAACTAATAAGTGTTTATAGCTGAAAAATAAGATTTTGGAAGTACTGACTTCATTGAACACGAGTTTGTAACAATCGAAGAACCAGTGATAAAACCCAGAAGACAACCAACAAATCTAGCAGGGGAAAAAGATGTAACAGTAAGAAACCTTAAAGAAAAACAATCTTATCTGGAAATGTAATTCACGCTGGAACACGCCATTAGTATCTCTTTGAAAAAAAAGATATCAGAACAACTTAATAAAATTACAGAAAGACAAGGCCTTTCCAATTCCAAATATCGATGAAATTCTGGACACTACGCGGGTCGAAATATTTCAGCTCAATAGATTTGGAAATGCTTACTGCCAAGTAAGGTTAGATAAGGAATCTCAAGAAAAGTCATCATTTTCAATAAAAGATGGAAAATCTTGTTTCAACAGAATGCCTTTCGGCATTGATGCACATTTCAGGAACTGATGACCGTAAATATTAAAAGATCTATGGAAAGCAGTAATGATATGCCTAGATGATATACTAATATTTAGGAGAATAGAATATTTCAATGTTGTAGGAAAAGTATTATCAAGGATATCGTTGTCAAAACTAAGAATTAACCCTGAAAAGTAAAGAGGTAAAGTTATTCAGACATATAATAAACAGCGAATGGATTCGAATATACCAAAGTAAAACACAAGCGGTACTAAATTTTGAAAGACCAAAATGCGTAAAGAATTTAAGCTTTCTAGGAATATGCAATTATTACAGGCACTTTATTAAAGAACATGTAAAGAAAGCGAGAGCGTTGGAAAATATGTGTTGAAAAGATAATAAAAATAATCTGGGCGGACATATTCCAGGAAGTCTTCGATAAAATGAAAAGGCATTAATGGTGGCGCCGGTGTTAGTATTCCTTGACTTCGGGATAAGTTTATTCTGGATGCAGACGCAGATTTAGATACAATTAGAGCAGTACACGTTATTGCTTATGGATCTCATGCAATGAGCAGCCATGAAAAAATGTATTACATAATGAGAAAAGGATTACTGGCAATCTATTACTTTAGCGAAGATTTTAATCACTTTTTATCCAGGAAAAGATTTTTATTACGAACAGTTATGGTAACAACGAATAAGCCAGAAACGGTACAACTCCAAACATGGAATAATCATTTAAGCAGCATGGATATAAATATGGAATATAGAAAAGGCGTCTCATCAAGGATGGAACACGAAAAACCGAAAAGTTTACGAATTAAAACAAGGTTAATAGTCGTTAGAGCGGAAGGCGAAGTAACTAAGTGGCAAAATAATAATGAAATTAAAAAAAATTTAGAATGAAATAGAAAATATGCAAGAACGGAGGATCTATTATAAAAGAGAATACAATATACAATACCCTCATTGTTATACCATGCAGGAGTATAGTAAGTAACACATACATATATATATATATATAAGAAAACAGTTTTTACGGAAAGAATACAAGTAAAAATTGATAACATCGTCTCCATCAATCCTCAATTTACATTAAAAGAGATTAAAGCATGCCTTCAACAGGAGGAAGGCAATGGTTTTTCCATTTCGATTCCGACAATCAATAGAGCCTTAGAAAACTTAAAAATAACTATAAAATTCTCATCGAAAATTGATTAGTCAATATGCCAGAAAAAATCTCGGCACAAAAAGAATATGCTCTCTGATTCAATAACTATTTCAATAATTAAATGTCCAATGCAATATTCATTGATGAGTCTTCATTCAATTTGCATCTTAAAAGATCTTACTCAAGATCTAAACAAGGAACTCGCAGCAATGTACAAATCCCAACTATTCGGGGACGTTCAATTTCGCTAATTGCAAGCATGTCCCTTAGTGGGATGTTATATTGTAAAACAATCTCTCATTCCACAGTCAATGTAGATATTTTCTCTGGCTATATTAATGAGCTATGTATTATGACCTATGCATAAACGAGCAGACATTCAAAGAATTACATCAGAATTTAATTATAATTTTAAATTTCTTGAGCCTTATTCTTATATGCTGAATCCTATCGAAAATGCGTTTTCAAAAATCAAAAATGGGATTCGTTCTAGATTGCGATTAGGTGCCACTGGTAATTTATCTGAATTAATGTTACTAGAAGTTGATAACGTTATAGCAAATGATTGTGTAGGATATTTTAGGCATATAATTCGAAATATCATTAACTGTGCGGCGGAATTACCTTATATTCATCAATAAATATGTTTGTTGTTATTCTTTTATAAATGTTGTTTCTGATTACAATGTTGAAATTGACTGATAAAATGTTGAAATTGATTTATAAAATGTTGAAATTGAATGATAAAATGTTGAAATTGAATGATAAAATGTTGAAATTGAATGATAAAATGTTGAAATTGACTGATAAATGTTGAAATTGAATGATAAAATGTTGAAATTGAATGATAAAATGTTGAAATTGAATGATAAAATGTTGAAATTGAATGATAAAATGTTGAAATTGAATGATAAAATGTTGAAATTGACTGATAAAATGTTGAAATTGACTGATGAAATGTTGAAATTGACTGATAAAATGTTGAAATTGACTGATAAAATGTTGAAATTGAATGATAAATGGTATATAACAAAATTTTGACATAAAACAGCAGTACTTAAACCTTTTTCTTCACGGACCACCAACTAAAAAATCTGAAATTTGCGGGTCACTAAATAAAATTAAGCTTCGTAATTTATGCGTGTTATGGATTAGTAAAAAATTTCATCGATAACTAGGTATAAAATTTTTTGATTTTCTATAATTTTAGGTGACAATCATTTTAAACATTCCCAAATTTTTCAAATGAATATTTTTGTTTCGCGAACCACTGGAAAGTTTCTTTGGTTCCACCAGTGGACCGTGGACCACAGTTTAGGAACTACTGGTATAGAAGACTTGATAAAAGCGAAATGAGTTATTAGAAATTGTATTACGTGTCAGAAAACGAAGGCTTTTACCATAAAGAGACAAAAGAAAGAATGAAAACAATAATAAGCTATTTGAGAACATTTATTTGGATATATGTGAACCAATGAAAGAAACAGTCAATAGAGAAAAATACATCGATACATTTTTCTGTCTGCTATAGCTTATAGCACTACATGTAGAAAGAACTACATGTAGACTTTGGGGAAAGTTTAGAGCCAATCGATATAAAAGATAACATCAATGGATTGATTGAAAGACAGTTTCATACAATTAGAGTTTAAATTAACGCGTCATTAAGAGAACAAAGCAGAAAAGTTGAGCAGATACCGGAAGTAGAATGTACTTTGAATAATAGCTGACAAGAGAATTACCAGATCAAAATATAGCATAGTAATAGGTCAATAAATAAAGAATAAATAATATATCAATTGAGCAATGTTTAAGAAAATATCGGAAGTCGTCGAAATAATCGATTAGATGTTCAGATTCAATAGTTTCAATGACATCTTTGAATTCTTACAAAGATAATTTCAATTAATCTAACCAAATGCAATAAAATAATTTATCGTAAACCTAATGAACGGATATTATAAATCTGTAGTTTCTAGTTAATTAAAGCAATAATCAATAGATTTCACAGAAATTTGCGATAAATCGATATAAAGATAAAATTTACTGATAAATCCGGCTGCTTGGTGATTGGTAACTGGCGTAACTCGCCCAATCACTTGCAAGCGTGAATCCCGTGGCAACGGGCCATTTATAATGGTGAATTTTCGTCTCGAACCCAACAAATCTGGTTCGACACTCGATCGGGAACATCTAACAATGTCATGTTCACTGATCATTCCCTGCTGAATGAGGCGGCGCTGAAATTGCCGCTGAGTGGCAGCTTCTTGATTTTGATAAACTGGTGTTGAATTTTCCGATGCCATGATCTGCCAATTTTGAGGTGCATCGGATAATTTCTGGATCCTTAATCATGGAAGCGGTGAATTTAAGAAGAGATAAGGTGTCATTATAAGTAGAATTTATCAAATCCGGTAAATCAGGAAGTGATCAAAAAATCTAAAGAATCATCACAACTACTGCTACTACTGAATAAACGTCAGTATTTCTACTAGAAAGTTTGTAAAAATCAGGAGATACTAGAAGTTAATGGAAAGATTGATCAAAAACTGGGATAAGGAGCTTGACAGTACCTAATTTGAGTTGTGATATCGTATGTGTTAACAACAGGAGGATTGCAATGTGTGATGGAAAATACTGCATGACAGTCAATAATGAGTTGTACAATAGGGTTATGACTTTTTGACTTTTTAAAAAAAAATTAATTTCCTGTGTCATAAATCGATGAACTTTTATTAGAAAACATTGAAAACATGTTCGAGTTCTCTCAGTTGTAAAAAAAGGTCACCCCGCAATTCAAATTACGTTTCTTCATTTATTTAAACTTGTTACTGCTACTACTAATACGTGTGGCTTTCCTGAAAATCATTTAAAACTTGTATAGATTAGAAGTGTTTAGAACTTTAGAACATTTTGGAAAATAACAGAAGATTTTAGAACATTCTAGAACAATTTATAGCTCAATATATAGCTCAATATATAGAATCAATATATAGCTCAATATATAGAATCAATATATAGCTGCTCATCTAATTTCATAGTTATTACAGAAGCAACACATGACGTTGTACAAGCCTAGCAATAGTAGCATTCAGAAGAACAAGGATGTCTGGACCAATAATCTGGTAAAATTTGAAGACTCTCATAAAAGAAGAAGAATGATCCCTTTGGAAGAATAATCACTGGAAGAAAAGTGCAGAATGCCTCTCCAAAAGCAAATGTACAAATACAGTGATAATAAATACAGAAGAAAAAACTTGACTCATCTGTGAGAAAGATGGTTATTCCAATACTTAAGTAGCAGGTTCGTACTTATCTATAATAAACTGGAAAGAAGAACTAAAGACTGACTCACTATCATTCCCGGCTAAAATAAGCGATAGATATAGAGATTTCCCAGTTATTTTCTTTTTCTGAACTTCTTTGGTCAGGTTATCGGCAAGTAAAATATATATCTAATGAAATTTACAAATATCCAAATACTACATTTGCTTGAAAAATGATATCAAAACTTCAAATTTAAAGACCTCGATTTTCATATCTGGTACAGCTAAATAATTGTAACTAAATAATGCTCTCGTCCAATGCACAAAATGAGGGCTAAAAATCGATTTCTTTCAAGCTTATCGCTTTTTTTACATAATCAAAATTTTAGTTTTGAATCAAATATGAAACATTTCCTACCGTACTGTCTTAAAACTACAGATTTAACTACTGCAGTAGTCACTATTGTCACTGGTTTATCTACAGCTGAAAGTTTGTTTCTACAGTGAAATAAATGCAGTGAAATTGTTTTTCATATATTTTGTGCGCTAAAATTTATTTGATTAATTGTGTTTATAAATTTCAGTTTAGAATAATTCGCGAAATAGTGGGTTAAAGACAAACAAGTGTTAGTGATGGTGGTGGAGCTGAGACAAGAGATACACGTTATAGGAATTATTTAAGCAATCCTTTCGAAGTTGCTCTTCTATTAAACATCTCAAGGCACAACTAAGTTATATATCAGGGGAGGCCAACCTTTGGCTCGCGAGCCGCATGCGGATCTTTGAAGGTTTATTTACGACTCCTGATAAATGTACTTGATTCACTTTTTATTTTTCCCTCATATTTAAGAATTATTGTCGTTTAGTATGTGTCTCAAAATGTCTTTTAAATTACTCATCACAAATATAAAGAATAAATTTTAAAGAATTATCAAAAGAAATAAAATAAATGAATTTAATTTTCAAAAAATTTAATCCAATACAAATTTGTTTTGTACTATTATTTATGTTTTCTAAAAATGTAATTCTTATAAAAAAAATATTTTTTGCGACTCGCGAAACATTTTGAATTTCGAAAAATGGCTTCGATTGGAATAATTTGAATCTTCAAATTTTGTGTTCGACATAAATATTAAGCAATGATTTGCGATTTCGTTTGAATGTAGCTGGGAGGTGTTAAATGTTCGCTTACGGAACGATATATAAGAGACGATTTTGAAATATTAACATAATAACGGTGACGATTTGAGGCTATATTTTAAAAGGCAAGGTAAAACTGAGCTCATTAAGCCAATAAGATATTCTAAACAATCTAAAAGAACAAATATTTAATCGAAGATTGCATTGGCAGTTTTGTTCTTATTTTATTGTGGTGAGGGAATAAATGATAATTTTATAGATGTTCATTGGTTGTATTTCTTTCATATCATATTCAAATGCGATAGTTATAATTAGCGCATATTACGAACAAGCCGGTAAATTAGGTTCATAATTGGTGAGTACGCGTGAAATTTGTTGCACTATTAAAAGTTTTATCAAAACATTGAATAGTAAGAGAAAATATCAATAATGTGGTTAATGTCCAAAAGAACAAAATAGTGAAATAATATATTTTAAAAATTTAATAAAATTATTATTAATAATAAAAGATTTAATTAAATAACTAAAATTGATAAAATTAATTAAAATTCCTAATAATTAAAAATTTGATTTAAATTATTAGTAAAAATTAAATTAAATATTCATTTAACTAAAATAAAATACAATAATTAAAATTCATAATAATTATAATTAATAATAAAATTATTATTAATAATAAAGGATTTAATTAAATAACTAAAATTGATAAAATTAATTAAAATTCCTAATAATTAAAAATTTGATTTAAATTATTAGTAAAAATTATATTAAATATTCATTTAACTAAAATAAATACAATAATTAAAATTCATAATAATTATTAAGAAATTATAGAATGTAATTTAACGAAGAATAAATTAAATAATTAAAATTGATAAACCAAAATTATTAATATTTAAAAATATATTAAAAAATTTATTTAATTAAAATTAATAATAAAAAATCAGAAATTAAAATAATCATTAAACAAACATCAAATTAAATAACCAAAACAATTAAATTAAAATTTATTATTTATAAATTACTTATTATCGTTCGTATAAAGCGTATTAAAGGATAAGAGCGATTAAATGAGGGAAATTTAAATGTGAATTTAAATCAAAATATTTTTTGAAAATTATTAAAAACAGTTAAAATATTTACAAAAATAAATTATCAAAATATTTTAATTTACATAATTTTCTTAAAATTAATCAACAATAAAATTTTGAACAATTATAAATTTATTAATTCAAATTTCGTTATTAAATTAATTTTATTAATTAATATCTAACTTAATACAAATAAATTATTAAATAATGTTTACATTAAGTTAAAATATATACAAATTAAATTATTGCGAAATAACAAAGTAAATTAATTTAAAAATAAAATTAAATATTTTAAAAAATTTAAATTGATTATAATTAACGAAACGAAATATCCTACCGAACGCGTTTTGGCTGGCCACGAATGCGAATAACCCGATTGACATTATTATTAGTAGCGCTGTTGTTATGGATGTTGTGAAACACTGAATCGTTTGACTGAAATGAGAAATAGATTCCAATGAGCACTTGCAATAGATTGCTGATTAGACTTACTTGTGCAGCCGATTGCGCATTCACGACTGACCGGAACTGGAATTGAGGAGGTATCGACAAGGATGCTAGACGAATTTCGTGATTACTAAATCGACATCATTCGAATTATACTTGCTGACGGCGGACGAGCATTAGTGGTTGTTTGTAAACGAATCGGAATTATTTGTTGACAACGCGATGAGAATGCGGCCGTTGGCCTCGACCCGATCACCCGATTGTCGCAATCCACCGGATCAATTCGTCTGATTTTACCGAGATTCTCGGTATTTAATAAACGACGATTGTATTCCTTTCTCTCTTTCTCAATGCTATTGTCGTCATTCAAGAATTCATCGACGGAAGCAATTCGGGAAACATTTAATTGCCTATTACTGTTAAAATCTTGATAATAACTGTTGAGGTTTTCGAAAATATTGTCATTATTTGTGTGATTTTTATGTTCGGAATTCAAAACTGGTTGTAAACGAATTTTCATTTTTAATGGATCTGACGTGTCTAATATGCTTTGTGGAATGAAATTTGAGTTGACTTCTTGTGATTTATCGATTTGATTATCAACATTCAAAGAAATATTTGGTGTCTTATTTACAATTATAGTCGGCTTAGAAAATTTTGTTTTATCAATGGTTTTTTGTCTATCTCGATTATTTCTTCTAGAAATCTCATGATTGTCTTCCAAAGGGAAAGCACTATGTGGAAGCTGTAGTTTTTTAGAACTATTGTGTAATTCTAATAATTAATTAAATATTCTACAGAAAATATATTTAATTATATTACTTGTATGACATATACAACCTCTTTTAGAAACAAAAATCTCACAATGATTACATAATACTAGGTCTTTAAGCTTCTGAAATTTATTTGGTATTGATTGAATTAAATAAATGTTAGCATCAGTTTTTAAAACAATTATATCTTTAACTATCCTATCTTCATCATTTAAAATAAAATTTTCTAAGAATTTATTCCATGGGTTTTCTATTCAAAATTTAAATTTAATATTTAAAAAGTTAAATTTTAAATAATACCTATCATAATAGCTGACATAAAATACTAATATCATATGATGAATTAAATTTAAAATTTCATCATTGAGAAAGTAATTAAAACAAAAAACTTTGTTTAATTTTAAATCTAAGAAATCATTTGTGACAAAAAATTAAAAATTTTTATATTAAAAACTTTGGAAAAAGTTTTAAATGATATTTTATTATAAATTATGTATTATGGATTTTGCAAATTAAATTATTAATAATATTCTATATATTTTGATAAAATAAAATTTTGAAATTGCAATCATAGGTTGCGAAAACTTCTTAAATCTTGTCACCTCATTTGAATTTGACGCAGAAATTTAGATCTACTCACATCAATAGCTTCCAAGGATTGGCGTTTGACCTATTTTCATATTCTTGACATTTTTCGGGATTCAGTTAGGGAATTGTTACTATGGCTCAAATTCTAACAGTTGTAGCTCCTGATCAGAATACCATACAATCACTAATTGATCTTGAATGAAAAATCAATTGTTTATAATAAATTAACTTCATCGGTCCCTGGATTTTCTTATGAATAGTTCCTACAATTAATGTCTCAACTGACAAAGATAAGTCTTTTGTTTAAGCAATTGGAATCGGGACCAAATTGGAGGCATCTTTTAATACTGCAACTAATTCGCCTCTCAAAACTCCTACTCTTCCTCTCAGAATTTATATTTCTGTCAACTGTTGCAAAAAGTTGCAGGAATCATTAATTATATACTTCGATTGAGCCGCCAAATGAATCAGAAAAAAACAATGAGATTATAATAATTTATTAAATATTCAATAATATATAACNTTGAGCCGCCAAATGAATCAGAAAAAAACAATGAGATTATAATAATTTATTAAATATTCAATAATATATAACACTGTTGGTTACTTAGGGGTGTGTCATTTTAGATTTTTAATACGTTAGGGGTAATCATAGTTATTCACTTGACTCTTTCCTAAGCACCTCCATGACTATTGTAATTTAAACCATTTGTGTACCCATGGCGACGACCATGTTGGTACTGTACACAAAGGCTAAAAACAATGAGCAGGTGAGCTCTATTGCTAAAACTACTCCCCATTGTATTTTCTCTTCGGGTTCTAGACGGCCGATAGAAGGTCTTACGTCATTATTCACTATGTATGCTGTTTTTAGATTATCTGTGGTCCTCAATTGCGGGTATTTCCAATTGTTCTCTTCTAAAATTTTGCGCAGGGATACGCCCTTATTTTCCATCTAATATTTATTGTTCTATACTTCCTATAATATTCAAATTATCCTTCAAAAAATTTGAGCAGGGATTGGCCCTTATTTCCAAGTTAATCCACACTTTCCATAATATTTAAATTATTCAAAATATTTGCGAAGGGACTAAGTCAAACCTATTTCTGACTAGAAAATACTTACGGAGACGGACCAGGGTAGAAGCCTCCTCGTTATGGCCCGATCAATCCGTGTGAATCTGAAAAGCCAGCTGACCTACTCGCAATATGAACAACTAGTGTCCCTTAAGCTGTGGCCTACTGGATCTCAGTCCCACCGTAACTACTAATCAAAATTAATGAATCTAAAAACTGAACCTAATAAAATTATTATCTAAAACTTAAAACCTGCATGAAAATTAAACAATCAAAACGAACAACAAAAGAAAATTTAACTAAAAATTAATTGAATGTAAAATTTATTAGATTAAATCATTTCATAAAAATTACAACAAAAATAAATTACCAAATCCACGATGGCATAAAATCGAAAATTGAGAGCATATGCTTACTGTCTGCAAATTAGGTTGTGGTGTTGAAAAAAAGTTTTTTCAAATGAATTTGTAATCAGTATTTATACTGATTTTGAATGCGCATTCATGCATTCTCTGCCACTCTATCCAATTAGAGTGCGAGAAATTTTGAATTAATTTTGCATATATGCATGAATGTGTGCAATTATTTATTTATTTTTAATTTCATTAATTAATTATTTAATTTTTTATTAATTTTAATAATTTAATTTTATAAATTTTATAATTTAAATAATTTGAGTTATTTTAATTTTTATTAATTTAAACACTTTTATTCTTTAAATTTAATAAGTTACATAATTCTAACCATTTAATTCTATAAACTTTACAATTTTGATAATGTTAACTAATTTTATTATTTTGACGATTTAATTTTTATATCGTTAAATAATTTGCAAATAATTCTATTTTACATTTTATTATTTTTCTATCGAAATTTTTAAGTGTTCAATTTTTTTGTTAAATTTATTTATTTTAATGTGTTGATTATTAATGTGTTATGTAATTTATTTTATTTATTTTATATTAAACCTTGATCATAAATTTTTTCAACTTTGCGGTTTTTGTGTTAGGTATTTTCGATCGATTAAAACAAACTCTCAGTTCTCGGTTTCAGCCCAACAACACGAAGTAAAATACATAAAATTACATACTATGGTTCGCAAGTGATTCGTAAATAAGATCGATTAAAATGGTTAATAACCGACTTTAAATCGTATGTTTTGTTAGAAATAGATTTTTTTTGTTAAAGTTATGTCCAGATCAGGTCATTATATAGTATTTTTGTCTGTATGTATTGGCTATAACTATCAGAATTTGTCCGTCCACTCTTTTGGACACCTTTTATTTTGGTTGCTAATCGTTTCTTTTGATTAGTTTGATTTTTTAAATTATTCTTAAACATAATTATTTTCTTTGGCCAGTTTTTTTTCTAATTGGTCTCACCTCTGCAATTATCTGCTTTGAAGGGTTCCATTTGACTGTGTTGGGTGCCATCTTTTATTTTTTCGGTTTAATTTGTGTCACTTTTTGGTGAATTTATATCTTTGTTGGGCTAGAAGCCAATCTTTATTTTTTTCATTTTTTCTATCTTTTCTTGTCTTAATCCCATGAGTAATGAGGCAATTGAGATGGCCATACAGCATAGAAAATGCAAGCAGAAAACTTAATATACTGAAAGCATCAAGTAAAAACAATAGTAAACAATAGTAAAAACAAAACAAAAAGTAAAATAATTAAAAATAATAATAATTTACCAACCGCTATCAGTTGCACAAGAGACATATTTTATAAGCATAAAAATAACAAAAATTGCCGAAAAAAGACACATAAGTATACTAACATCCATATAATAAGAATAGTACGTAAAAGGAATTCTTCGATAAATTAGAAAGAAAGAAATAAAATCGATTTGAAACACACACACACTCGATCCTGTTTGGTCGAAGTTATGCACAACAAACTATATAAAGGGCCATCTCATTATCCACTACCACTTTTTTGCTTAAAAATTTTTGCTCATTATCAATCACTTTTTGACATTAACAAAGTTTCATTATTATTTATCAAGCGCTATTTTAATTTCAATTCGTCTTCGACTAAACGAATTTCGCTATCATTTGGAAGGATTTATCAACTAGATCATCGATTCGTTCAGAAAACTATTTTAAATCTTTGGAAAAGTGATAATAGTAAATTTTTCACTCCGGGACCAACTGACAATTTTCGGAATCACCCTTAATTATAAATCGGTAATTTTTTTCATTGGACTTAATTCATCATTTACTTATATGTACCTTTTTTAGTAATATCATTAAAATTATATAAAAATAGTTCCAAACTTTGTTCTTCCTCAGTAGGCCAGTATAACTTTTGATTAGATATTGTAGATATTTTTCAGGCATTAACTTAGGACATTGTTTTAGGTATTATTAGGTATCAAAATTCTTAGTCAAAGTCAGAATGGAGAGACAGACATTAGAATTGTTTTCACAAGAAAGTTTCGTAGACATAGATCCTCGTAATTCGACTACTATTGGTTTTACAGGAGCCACATGTATCCTATAGTTCCGCTTAATCTTTTGGTTTTCAGGTTTAATTTTACATCAAACATAATTATTTTGTAGTTTAATTTAATTTCAATCTTTAATTCTCATTTTCATTATTTAATAAACAGAAAGAGTAGGTCTTGTGAAGGGGTGGAAGAGATCGCACAAATTGCTTTATCACTGGCCCGTTCCCAGGACAAGCTGGAGTGTATTTTAATGATATTAGGTTAATTTGATACTGAAGACAAATTTTATTCACGATGAAATAGATAATCCACATGCAATGTAGTTAATGTTACATTATTATCCACCATTGATCGAATTCCAATATAGAGATAAAGACATAGGTCGGAGAAGCAGCCGATAGCTTCGTATCATTATGAGAATTAGCTCAGCATCACTAATTGCTCCTATTTAATTACATCGAGACGTTCGTGAAAATCACGACACTTCAATATTAGTTGTGACCCTTCTTCGTTCCTACGAGAACTGAGTTTTCAGTAGGTACTTCACACAATTTCAGCAGGAATCGGAAACATTCCCATAAGCGCAGGAGATAATATCCACGTAGGAGATATGTTGCTACTGTTGGTTTATTCGGTTGGTGATAATGTTTGTAAGTTAAAATTTTTACTCCGACTTTCCAGCGTGTCTCTGACTGACCCACGATTAACAATTAACACTAGAAACTTTATTGAATATCACAAATATTTTCTATATATTTTATACAGTGCTTATTACAACACTATGGTGAAGAATAGCAAACGCGTATAACCTTGATTTGACAAATCTCTCATAACTGAGGAGTATAACAATTTCACCACAAACAAATTAGGGAAAGTGAACATTTAAAGTTTTACTGATTCATCAAAATTAAAAATACTTAATTTTTGTATAATAATATAATTAATTGTTAGAAGTCCAAATACTTTTGAAAAATATATCAAATTGGTGGGGACTCGTTGTTTGGAAGCCTGATGATGTGCACAAGACACTCAGTTATGCGTTAGAAGAATTGTCCGTCGGTCATCAAATCTAGTATACATGTGATGGTTGACCTATCCAGTGTCAACCCCATGGTGAATATTTGACGTAGACCCACCAAAGTACCGGTAGGAATCTGCGATTTTGTTTTCCAAAAAGAAATGAATAATATCAAAATTATATTTAATTTGATTGCATTTCATAAGGACCCATGTACCAATTTGAAATTATCAGATTCAGATTTATCTGGTCCTTTGCTATAAGTTTCCACTTTCAGCCTAAAAATATTGATATCTACAGTTTTACAATTCCCTGAGAAACATTTTGTTTTTTGTACAACGTAACTGAAAAAATAAAAGCTTAAATTATATATCATTTAATTTTTAGTGATGATTCATTCTATAAAAAGCTTTTACTTATTCGAAATAAGCGACGACACAATAAACTATTTTTATCCATGAATTGTTCACATTTAAATAAGATGCCCTAAAGCACATACAAATTCGTATAAAATAACTTGGATTATCTTGTAATTAATCCAGCGCAGTGGCGTAGCTATCATATAGCAAGAGTAAGCAATGTATTGGGGCTCACAAGACAGGGGGGGGGGTCTTTTTTCCAAGTTTCCTTAATTTTCCTCAGCAAAATAAACAAGGTGTTCCATCGCAGGAAAAGTTTGGGAAGCCCTGGTCTAATTCAATTGTGCTTCCAAAGGGGGCCAAAATTTTTTTTCCTGTGGCGCTATGGTGCTCCGCACCTATTTCACTTGTGTATGCAGTATAGGGGGCACATCTATGACTCTTTGCATAGGGCCCAAAATTTCTAGCTACGCCACTGATCCAGCGCCCCAACAAAGTTAGGAAATGGCACTGTATGAAAATGTGAAATATGCACAATAATTAATTCATTAACACAAATCAAAAGCAAGTCGAAACTTCAACATTTTATTAATTCTCAAAGTGCTAAATCAAAAAACAAATACAAATTATTGACTAATCAGCTTTTTCAGCGTTTGAATGTTTGCCATGAGAATTACCAGAGTGTCACTCCATTTCAATTCCAAATCGAGCTTTGATAGCTCTATCGGTCTGGAAGCTGGCTCGAATTTATCGAATTTCAAACACGTTTTACAATCTGTCGTTATTATAATCAA